>JAULBM010027671.1:0-11153 GCA_032357055.1 Geukensia granosissima
GAACCTCGCCCTTCCCCAGTTTCTTAGCCTCATACAAAAAGTTGATATTTTTCAGACATTGACCTAATATTGTATATCTATACCGACCCATTGAAAAATTAAATCACATGTATACGTCACCATCTTTTTATTGTTTTCGAATTTCTGTTGATGCAAAATCAGCTTATTTTATAATTTTTTATTAAGGGAACTACACAATTTTGCAGATAAATATTTTGAAATAAAAATTGTTAAGGTAATGTTTATAAAATGCTTTTAGAAAATTGAATTAGGGGCTAGCTTTTTTGTTTATCCGGTACAAAACAAAATATCAAAAAAAAATCATAGTGCATTATTTGAAATAAAAATTTAAGAGTTATCTCTTTTTTCAAGAATTTAATTTTAATTTTCAAAAAAAGAAATTAATTGAATATGTTTGTAAGTTCAACTAAATGCTTTTCTCTAGGTCGATAACTGTAATATTAACATTATATGAAGAACAAAATCACTAAGAAATGACACTTCTTTTGCCAATTTTTTCAAATTTAAGAAATGATTCTATTTTTATACGTAGGCCCCATGAAAATGTGCCTTGAAACATTGTAATCTACCTGAACTAAATGTAGTATGTCTAAACAACGAAACAACCGTCTTGAACTTACAGTGAGGTGAGAGTTTTTACTCCGCGTTGAAGGTCTCACTGTGACTTTGAGATGAAGAACAGCGCTGTTCCTTTGCTTGGAATTTACTTGTACATATGAGATTTTCGTGTCAAGTATATTTACACCATATCCCTCCTTTTTTCAACAAAGTTCGCAATGCAATTATTTCTTACCTGTTATTAGCACACTTTATGTATAAAAAAGTCATAATATCTTGAACTGGGAAAAAATTACCACACGCAAGAACAAATTCATATTTTTTCAAAGATTGAAGTAGTCGTCCTAAAATATGCATTAAAGTATCCTTTTGCATTTGCTTGGTGTTTTCAGATGCGAAATATTATGAAAGATTACGCGGGGTCATTTAAATTTTTTCTTGGATGTATCTTCTCGTTAATAAGCCATTTACCAAATGTATGCTATCTTACAGGCAGGACAAAAAAGACATCGGAAATATTGCGACGACATTTTTAAATTATCTCAGAAATACAACATGGCAGTTTGGAAGTTGTAACAACGACGTCATCATTCTTCTGTCCGCCAAACAAAAACTGGTATGGACTTGACATTCTAAATGATTATTTTTTCACTGCATTGTGTGTGTTGAAAAACTCACCATATAAAATTACGAACACGTAGAATCATTTTTAATAATTTAAAGCAAAGTAGGTAGTAAGCACATGGCCGGTTTCCCATTTTAAAACAAATAAGTACATTTAGCTAAATAATTGACTGAAAACTGCATTTCGGCTTCTATCCGATTAAATTTGTTATTTTCTATTTGTGACATTTAACAAGCTTTATTTCTAACTGTACTTTATATTATAGATAATTTCATTCAGTCAGAAATACATTTAAAGATATTTGCTACAAGCTTTTAATGTGAAAGTATCTTTTTACATCAACAATAAGTCATGGGTTGTTGTGCAAAAAAACATCTCAAAACCAGACTATAAAAAAGTGATCAAGCGAATTGGCTATTTATTGCATTTGGGAAAACCTCAGTTTGAGATTATTTGTGAAAGTGAAGCCTAAGTGGAAACCAATGTGATTCATAGTCCAGAAAGACAACATAAACTGCATCAAAAAATTACTTAAATACCACTCTTATATATACTTTTAAATCTGCAGTCTGATTTCTATCTAACACTTTGTTACAGTAAACAATAATTTCTACTTTATTGCACTTCAGTTTTTGTCGCAATCTTGTCATTTTATAGTTTTTATCAAGTTGGAAAGTTCTCTTATCGTCCCTCAGTTTTAAATGTTAACAAACGATTTTAAAATTTTCGTCCTAATTTAAAAACTATTAAATACGCTCATTACTTGCAAATTACATAATGCTATGTAACAATCGATTATTTTTTCCAAAAAAATAATATGACACCGAATGTTTGGGTGGAGAAATTGGGCTTATTTTTAAACAGTAAGCAATAACAGAGGAAATGAGATTTGAATAAAATATTTTATTCTACTGCAAATAGGTGCAGTTAGATGCCGGAAAATCAGTGCGTATGATAGTGCCTGAAGAGTGTCTGAATAACATTCAAGATGAAGCTGTAGATAGTTTGTTGTCAAATGATACCGTTTTTGATGTTTTGGATCGTATTATTACAAGATTAGGGTAAGTTAACTTGCTCAATCTCAACTAACAACACAAAGAGTAAAACACATGTGAGGGAGCGACATAAATCTTACGTATTTTCTAGACTCTACCATATAGATTGATTTTTTAACCTTAAGCAATTTGCGAATGAATTACATTTGAAAATTAAATTGTGGCATTTAATCTTTTACGTAAACCATTTCTGAATATTCATTTCAATGATTTATTTTTAAAATGGCTGGTATTACCGATACAGTTACCTCGTAAGAACACCAAAAGATTTATTTATTTATAGAGAAGATAGTTATATTTTACCATTTATTCTCAATGAAAAGTTAACATTGGATATTGAAGAAATAGCATGGGGATTTTCTAGATATTTTCGATTTTGCTCTTTTCAGACATGCTGTTCAGGATAAAACATGTACATTGTCAAGGCCTAAAGAATCGCTCATCGTTTCACACGATGAGACTATAATAATAATCGTTGGGGCAATAATTCTAATCGTTATTATAATGCTCATTTCCTTGTACCTTAAGCGGCAAGGGCATTGTAAACGAATGAAAACCTACCGCATCAAGCTGCCAGCTATGACATTACGTGTACGTAAATCACGAAAACAGCATCACGAACCGGGGTCGGAAGACGAAATGACGCATATGAAGCCTGCTGAAAGCACAGAAGCAGATGACATACATGTCACATGATGTTTTTTACGTAGACTATTTTTTTAATTCAGCACAGCGAAATATAACATAAATGACACTTTTACATGTTATTACACGTTATTACATTGTTCCTGTTATTTACAACGATGTTATAAACTGATGATGTTTTGTATTGTGGATTTAAATTTGAAATAACGAAAGTAAACAATTTGGTGTACAATCAGGTCAAAGGTGAAGTATTTGAGGAGATTGGTTTTTTTTAAATTCGAGATTTTACTTTATTTAAAAAAGCCGAAGCTCTTCAGATGTTTAATAATATATGTATTTTTTCAATAACTTTCTACACATTTATTTGTACAATTGTTTTTTTTTATTGATAAATCTGCTTCCTTGGCGATTTTCGACTTTTTTGTCTAGTTTATCTATTGTTGTTGATTGTCATTTTTTTACGATTACGTCTTATTTAAAACAGACCAACTCGGTGGTGAAATGCTTAGCGTTTTTTCCTCGAGTGCAAAAGGTCTTTGGTTCGATTCCCAGCCGGGTCAAACTAAGAATATCAAAATTGGTATTTGCCCCTTCCCATTTAGGTTAACGAGCAAAGGCTAGTCGGTCCAGAATCAGAATAATGTGTCTGAATAAAGTCGCGTGTCTTCCGGCGGACCATTGCTTTCGTGAGCTAGCTAACTAGGAATCCAGCTAGTAAACCATGGCTCATTCATCATCACTCATTAATATGCTTTCGTCATGAAAAATTATGAAATGTTTGACGCTGGACGTTAGGCAAAATTCAATCAATCAATATTTCTTCTACATCCTTGATTTATTCCTCGAAATAGAATAAAGGGTAAACTTTTTTCTAACTTCAACCTTCCTTTTGTTATCTTCCCATATTTATGTGGCAACATTCTTGCTTCCCCTTCCTACGGGGTTTATGTATCTCAGTTTATTTAATACACTCGCGCTTGTTTCAAGTATTATCGGATTAACAGCAACCCGGATTAGAGTCAAAGGAGAAAGGGGATGCGTACCCTATCGAAGCACCTGATCATACTCATATGTTCTAAAGGAGTAAGTGGAGTCCAAGCTTTTTTCTTTTTGTTTCCTTTTTATCTTTTCGTTTGTTTTATTTGAAATGGTATTTGGTAGATTCATTTTTCATTTATGTGTATCATGTTATTATTTGTTTTACTTGAATTTCTGAGAGTATTTATAAAAACAAATAGAAGGAACATTCAGTTGCATGCCATTGTTAATATTACGCGTATGTTATAGCGAAAAGGATTCGTTGATGAGGTAAACGGAGCTTGTTTGTTGGACACAACTCATGGCGACTTGTCAGTAGCGTCCATTTCACAGATGACAATGGATATCTTCCGACTGTCATGAACACAAATCCGTTCCTATACCAGTTGTGACTAACATCGATTTTGACAATACACCGGTTTTGACTACCGAGTAACAAGACGGGTGCCACTAGTGGAGCAGGAGTTGCTTACCCTTCCGAAGCACCTGAACTCACCCTGGTTTTTGTAGGTTTCGTGTTACTTCAGCTTTAGATTTCAGTGTGGTGTTGTTTGTTCTATGTTTGTCTTTCGTTTCATTTTGTTGGCCATGGTCTCGTCTGTCTTCCGACTAAACGATTTATGTCTGCCCCTTTGGTATCTTCGAATTCCTTTCATTATGCTGTCTCAAGTTAAAACATATTTGCGAACTGACGGCCCAGCCAAAGCTCGCTAAACTGAATGTGGCGTTGATAATCACATCAAGCGGTTTGATAACTACTTTAAAAACCCGATCGTTTGGTGGGGAAAAATAAGAGAAAGTAAATTAATGCACTAACATGTTTTATTCTCACCATAGGCCAATGAAATTTTGATATGTGTGTATCATTTTTAGAATTCAAAAGTCGTCTCCTAAGAAACAGGAAAAACAGGATTCCAGAGACAATCGCTCGGCTTGAAAAATTGTACAAATTGCTGGACCAGAAACTTCATGTGCAAGATCATCTCTTAAAAGACTTGGACTTTTGAGGACCAGTGGTAATGTGCCAGGAAAAGAAAATTCGCTTGCTTAACAAGGCCTGGGAAGAATGTAATGCCCCACAAGTGAAAAAAGTTAGAGATCTTGGACGCCACGTTGGTAAGTAACGTCATGTATAAAGTGAATCTCATATTGTTTTAAGTTTCTTATTGTTTTGAATAAATCACGCTTCAGATTTACAAACATTGCACCCATACCGAAAATAAGATTTTATGTTTGTCATATTTTAGTGGAGTACAAACTCAGGATTTTATTGTCGTGATGATTTTTCTGACTCTGGAGCCGAACTGAAAATATCACAAGAAATCAAATTTCCACCACTATATACCTGTGCCTGTAGTTATGAACATAACTGTAGCAGGTAATTAGACAGTCGAGAAACTTATTAAAAATCGAATGAAGAAATGTCCGTTTCAGATATTTAACTTCTGTTTTCGTAAAACGTGACATTTATGAAGCCGTCCATTGTTTATTTCTTTGGCGAATTATGAAAGCGTTTACCGCAGCACACTATTTTTTGGGATACCGCATTTACGACCAAATGAAGCTATAAATAAAACATTTATAATAATTGATAATCCAGCAAACTAAAATACGTAAATGGAAAAGATTTTTATGCAATGGACCGATTCAGAAACTTCCGACCTCGTAAAACGCGTTGCGCAATCTAAGCGTCCTATAAATGACGTCTTGACCAAAACCAACAAGAACAATAATGTTCCAAGATACCGTTGTATTTGTGGAATGGTCCATCGCATTTTTAAAATGGGGCCATCTACGATGTTGTCATGGAAGTAAGCACTGTCTTTGACTTTGTGCTTCATTCCATGTGTAACAAAATATAAGTAATAACCGTCTTTGAGCAGTCATGCAGAATAACGATATTTAATTTCAAATCATGTAAATATTAAGCATAAACCTTTTATTGAATCAAACATATTTCTTATTTATACTTTCTACTCTCGCCAGATATGGAATTAATTAATATGAAGAACAGACTGAGGGAGATAAGGGAAGGTGTACAAAGAGAACTGATCTTCGTCGCCAGTTTGGAATAGGAAGGTTAGAAATTTTACACACTCGTAACAAAGTGTAAACAAACGTGACCCTTAACGGACATATTTTAGACCCTAATGGAATAATAAATATACTATAGAAAAAAACCTAAGGTAAAAGTTTAATTAGACCATTTTGATTAGTCACACCAATTAAAACGCCTGGGATTGGCATGTTGTTATTGCATGCATAGTAGCATTAATGCAAAGTTTTATAAGGACAGGACTGTTACCTGTTACAATACAAAATTACTAATGATTAATTGAATATGATGAAATTTAATATGCATTATGTACATTTCATCAGTAGCATTAAAACCAAAACGTAGGAAGTCGAAGATCCAAATATAGCAAAAGAAGCAAACAAATCCAAACAAATCGATATGGGGGGCCAAATATGACGACAGGGACAACTACTAAGGGCGATACCTTTTCTGTATTTTCAATGCTTTAGTATTTTAAAAAATGCGGCAAATATTTGTGAAACATTGTTTTCTAAATTGCTTTGTTTAAAAAAAATCGAGTACGTCCTATGTAAACTTATGTTTCCAGTCTCACCTAATTTTTTTTTTTATAGTTTTAGGACATCAGATATTATGCTGAGGAGTACCGGAGTATGGCAACATTGAGGAAAGAAAGAGGGGATCCATTTGGAGCAGTTATTTATTTTATACTTATATAATTTTTGAAATAAAAGATAAAAGGTCTATTTATTTTATTTTTTCATAGTTAGCATTTTACCAATATTCACTGCTTGTAATGAAAGTTAAAGTTTCAAAATCCTTTGCACAAAAAGAAGAGAATGGGGTAAATATCCAAAAGGCTTTTATGGCCAAGTCATTTGACAAGAGTGGGATAACACTCATTGTCATGAATTTTACGTTGTATGGAACCGCAGCTATCACAACACAACACAAAACAAATTTCGAAGATACCAAAGGGGCGGATAACGTATGGGGTCGAACTCACTTTTCCCAAACGTGGATTGAACGCACAACCTTCCAGACCCAAGACGAGTACGACACAAGTAACCATTACACAACCGAGGCGGCCCACTTCCACTTTTACTGAAAAAAAAACAGAGATATTCACAAATATAAAAACTCATTCTATTGTATAACATTAGTCATGTTTTCACAATTTCATACAATATAATTGGTTTTCATATTTGTGAATCCGACATATATGTGGTCAGAGAGATCGTTTGTCCAAAATCTTCTTAAGTTTAAATACATACAGGTCATAGTCCTGAAAAGTCAGAAACAAAATAAAAACGAAACGAAATGAAATGAACGCAAAGAAAAGAAACGAAACGAAACGAAAACAAAAAGAACGAAAACGAGAAGAAATAAACAAAAACGAAAAGCAAAGAAAAGAAACGAAATATAAAGAAACGATCGAATCGAAAAGAAACCAAAAAAAATGAAAAGAAAAGAAACGAAACGAAAACAAAATAGATAAGAAACGAAATCAAATAGTTGCCCATTTCATTTACCTAACACCAGTCTAGACAAAGAAGATGTGGCATGACTGTCCATGACTGAGGAAGTCATCCAAAACGTGTAAATTTCAAACATCTTCAGATTGCCCTAAGGCCTGCAATAATGGAAACATATTCACAACCTACGGCGAGTTGTAAAAGGCCCAAAAATAAATATTGATGATGTCCAAATGTAACAACTATCGGTCAGGTAAGTATAAAATGTAAAACAAGTAACATGCGTTAAAACAAAAAAAAAAAAAAAACAACGATACTCACTGGATTAGTTATCCCTGGCTTGTAACAGGCATATTAAGTATGTGACGAGGTTAAACATGTTATTGATATTCAATCCTCTCCCTAACCTAGGACAGTGGTGTGACAAAACGACATAATAAAAAAAATTTTAATAACCAACAGCACCAGATTTAACTTTTAAATTCGATGCATAGACATTAACAAATACACAAGAGATAATCGTGGAAGATGTACCGACCCCAAAAAGCTTCCCGCTGTTTCAGACAGCTTGTTCAAAATCCGAACTTCTAGGAAACAGATGAATATAAGCTTTAAGCTTGTTTCTGAAACCCCTCTGTATCATAGCTCATGCATTTTGATAATTCATGTAATTTACAAATAAAAAATGTCTAAACCGTTGAAAACAAAGCTAGATCTCTCGAGCAAAGACATCAAGCAATTAAAATGTCAGGTTGAATTTAGTGTAAAATGTCATAAATAGCCAAGTAAAACCGAAGTTATCGTGCAAGCGCCAGATTAAAAAGTGTCAACAGTTTGTAGGACGAAAATACAACAAAAAAAATGTGATGTACATCATTGGGCAGAGAGTCAACAAAGACAATATTTAAGGATTTTAAATATAGTGTTATAAAGATAACCTTTATGTATAAGTATAATCGACAATTCCAATGGGTTGTTTTTAAATTTACGTGCCTAATTTACAACATTTCCTAAAAAGTTTTGGTGTGATATTCCGTTTTTTTTATCAGGTCAGTTTAAGAATTTTAACCGGAATTTTAATAAGAAGTTTTTTATACCCGAATTTCGTATTAAGTATCTCGACTGTTTTGGCTAGCCTTCGCCGATCTACCTTCGACTTTCATATATATTTTATATATCAAGCACCAGATCATTCACAGGAAGTCGTAACCTATTTGTGGGCCCTAATTTACAACATGCAGATCGTCCAAACAAAAATTGCTCTACTCGCATTCTAGTCTCAGGGGCGGATCCAGAGGGGAGAGCAGGGGTGCCCGCTTACCCCTTAAAAACGTAAAAATGATTAAAAAAGAAATGTATTGCCGGGGTAAATTTTGGTCTAAATCTCTATTAACTAGACGATAGATTATTCAAGAGGTTCACAAAAAGTGGGTCCCCCTCTCCAAAAGTCTGGTTCCGCCTTTGATCAACTACCGCCCCCCCCTAAACTCATCGAAAGAGTTAAGATAACTTTCAGTAGCTTTGTTTGAGGCTTATTTTTTGTTTATTAAAATCATTCCTTTACCCAACCTTCCCTGCGAACGAAGATCGGGGTGGTAGAATCATTCTGTCAGTATGTTTATGCAGAATCGTGTCCGGTCCATAACTTATTATGTCTTTATACTGGAGTAATACTTGGTTACAGTGTTAGCTACTACTTAAAGATAAGTCTTGAAAGTGATTTGTTCATACACATTGATGTTTAAGGTCACAAACTATGAAAAACTTAAAGTATCCATGCATTGGTATATGTTAGTGGCGAGGTATCCTTTGTGAGATTTGCTTACAGTATTTCTAGTTTCATGTTGACAAAATTAAAAAAAATCAAAATGAAGGCCAATCTTCTAGTCAACCAGTGTCAGTTTGCACATACCCCCAAACCACAGTTGCTTAAAAATTGCTCAAAAGATCCAACCAAACCAAATATTCCTCAACAACAAGAGGGAACAGGTAACAATGTCTTCCGAAGAAGACCAACTTGTAAGTTTAAAAGAACACCAAAATATCTTAGAGAAAAAAACCATATTCATCTAGGGACATTTGTTCACAAACATCAAGACAACATAATGCAAATCAAAATTTTGAATGCACTGAGGTCATGTCAGAACCTAAGCATTACTTTTTCACCACTAGCGTCATCCGGTCAATGGTATATAATTTCAAACTGCAAGTCACAAATTGAATATAACAAGTGTGGACGCTAAAACTTCTCGTGTGTATTAACAGCTTTGGCCCTGTAAATACAGGGACACAGACTTATTTAATTATTAGACGATAAAAAGAGTTCAAGGTCTTTTGACATATTAGCAGACTTGCATGTACCCGTTAGAAACTATCTACAATTAAGTCTTTATATAATAGTTACTGAGAAAATCGTTTTCCAGTTTTAATAGGTTTTTTTTTTATTTTGTTCCGCTTCTTTTCGATTATTTTCTTTTCCTTTTTTCCTTTTTTTGCTTTCGTTTCTTTTCTTTGCATTTCGTTTTTCGTTCATTTCTTTTCGTTTTCGTTTCGTTTCTTTTCTTTTCTTTGCTTTTCGTTCATTTCTTTTCGTTTCTCCTTTACTTCGTTTCTGACTTTACACGTACCCTCCTTTTATGTGTAATTATGTTATATGTACAATGAAAAATCTCTGTACCTTTGTAAATTGGTTATAAGAAAAAAAGATAAATATTGTGGAACTTTAAATAAGAAATACTTCACGACAGCCTTAATTTGTTCTATTTAACATTTTTGTATCTTACCATGGTCTGGAGTTGTTATTTTATACTGAGATAATTACATGAATTATGGACAAAACACAGAAAATATTGAACTTTAGGACTTTTGGAAAATGAACCAATATATCGACAAACAGACTGACTGTAACCAATTATCCATGGCGGCTGGGAATAAAACACACGTTTGTAAAGGGAAATGTTTGAAGAATGCATTGGTATATTTATTAGAAAATTCTAACTTTAAGCAACATTTGGAGCATATTTTTATGCAAAACTATTAAGTTGGAAGTTCCCTTCGATTAATTTAGGGAGGTTATTGAATTTAGAATAGCATTCGTTCATTGGTTATCTGTTGTAAATTCGTGGTCAGTCTCTTACTTCGCTAACCACTAAACACATTATTTTCAATTACAGATGCTGATAAAGTTTTCGAGCCCACCTCCTCCCCATTCGGCCATTTTTACGTTAATTACTTTTTATAATATTTGATGTCATTTTAGTGTTATTACAAATAGTATGCATGCTCATTATTATAGTTTGATTATTTTAGCACAGGGCCGTAGCCAGGAATTAGAAATGGCGGGTGCACAATTATTGGACGTGGGGTCTGGGGCCGCTTAAGGCCACCAGTGGGTCCAGGGAAAAGCCCTGGTAGGGGGCCAGGGGGCTAAGCCCCCCATAAGCTCTATATGATCTAGGGTTTTAAACATTTAATAAATAAATTTCCCAAGAAAAGTAAGATCAAAATTTTGTTTATTCATGTATTTTTTTACTAAATGTAGATAGTTTTTTTTTTTGAAAAAGGGGGGTGCACATGCACCTGTGGCACCCCCTGGCTACGGTGTCGTATGAGAGTCGCCAGTCCTATGAGAATTGACAGCACGCATGTGCCCGGAGCCGGAAATTTCGACGCGCATTTCCGGTATGAGAATTGACAGTTGT
>JAULBM010027682.1:0-11152 GCA_032357055.1 Geukensia granosissima
ATGAAACGAAAGACAAACATAGAACACACAACACTACACTGAAAACTAAAGCTGGAGTAACACGAACACTACAAAAAACCAGGGTGATTGCAGGTAATACTGAAATTTATGGTAACACGACAGTTGTCACTTATGTAGCTGGAGCTGTGAGCTGAAATATGACGGCGCAACTGCGCTCGACATCGTTGTATATGTTTGTGTTGCTTAATTTTTTCTCTTGTTGTTTGCATGTTTTGGTAATGGTCTTGTCTGTCTTCTGAGTTAACTTACTCCACTGCCTATTAGACTAATTGTATCTTCAAATACTTTTGGAGACAATTTTGTCCTGTTTAAGGTGCTTCATTTATCAGAGAACAACATTTGTGTGATTCCCAACGTCTGCAGAATTAAGCATATCGTGCCCCAAATACAACTTATTTCATCTGTTGGTAATCAAAATATATACAGTTTATTTGGGAAACGATAAGATGCCCCCACCTATTATAAGACATTGACATTTCCCAAATAAACTGTATATATTTTGATTACCAACGTTAACAATTCTAAATAAAAATCAAATCGAAGAAATATATTTTTACATAACCTCAATATTGTACATGCTCAGATCGTTGTCAAAAACACTCATGTTGTGATTGTTGGAAGCTAAAGGTTGAATTATTCGAAATAGATTCAGCCACAAGAAACTAATTGCAAGAAATGTATAACAAAATACCAATTTCAATTAGATTAACTGTATGACCATTTCGTTGCTTAACAACTCGCCAGCATAACTCTAAATTCAATCTACTTAAAATACAACCACATTTAATTAGCAAAAAGTGTCCCTTCTTGTCATATTTTTGACGTCTTTATGATTTTTTATATACATTGTAAAATCAAACTTTCACCAAAAAAATTTCTGTTTTGTTTATTTAATTCATACACAAACATTGCTCTTTTTTACAACTTGCTCAACATAATATTTTTAGTTATACTATTGATTAAATTTAAGTCGTTTAAAAAACTTTTGATATATATATCGAAAAAAAACAATTATACAGAAGACGTTATTACAAATATATTAGATTTTTCAATTGACAACGTATTTGTTTAGTTTGAGGGACGATTGGCATCCCAAAGTGCTCCTCTCCTCACCGCTCTTGTCGGATATTGAATATAAAAAAGGAGATGTTGCATGATTGTCCATTTGACAGCCATCCAACAAATGACAGTCGAATTTAATCTTCTACAGGGCCCGTTAAGAATATCAATAATAAACTGGAGTTGATACCATAACGGAAGATCAAAGGTCCCAGAAATACACAATGTATTTATTAATAAAACGCGATATTCAATCTAGTCTATTGAAACAATGGTGAACGAATAGCAATAAATGACAATTTAAACAACGACAACTACTAGACTACAATTTCCTGGGTTGGGACATGCACATTAAGTATGTGGCGGGGAAAACCAGGTTGTGAGCGCGCAACCCTCCCCTTAACCGGTGACAATGGTGTGACAAACAGCAATAAAAACATACGATAAAATCGGTTTAAATGGATTTATATCTGTGTCAACAACCCAGCTCTGTCTAGAAGACATTTGCTCTTGAAAAACGTATGAGCTTCGAGATGTAAACATCATACACCGAGGCAGCTGTAATGTTACTGCCAATAAACGTGATGTTGACTATTGGAAAGTTGAAGTCATCACGATTGTCATAGTGTTATGTGTGAAGCCTATCTCCATTGTCTTATTCGAACTGAAGACTTCTGAGTGTCTGTTGTGTCTTTAATTTCAAGCTCATTTTGGGTAGATAAGGTAAAGATAATCATTTTTCAGTGGACCCTATAGGAAGTTCATTTTAAAAACATTTTAAAAGTTTGAGACTTCTGATCAAAATAGAATTGAACATTATTGGAACTAGCATTAAATCGTTCTCATTAAAAACTGTATCTCCTAACCCCTTCAACATACCAAGACTGCCGCTATCGTCGAACTCAGTTATGGAACACTTTTCTTCGAATTATCTTTTGTCTAGCAATACGTGTTCATTAAAAGCCAGTGGTTTATATTTTACCTCACTGCAGATGCGGTTGGTATATCCCATTACACAAACAGTAAGGAGGAAATTCGAAAAATTAAGTGATCACCGTCTTAAATTTCAACCTACCTTATTGTATTATCAATTTCAGTATGGAGTTCAAGGTCTGGCACAGAATCGCCAGTTTCCGAGTTTTATCAAAATTTCATCACACACAATTTGTTAGTTTGAACGACAAATTTTTTTTTAAAAAAAGATGGTGGTCCAAAATCTTTTAAAATACAACAAAGAATAGGATGATAAATAAAAAAGCACTATAAGAAATGACGCTCATTCATTTTGTTACCTTTAATGGAAATATGTGTTGTTTCTTCCTTTTAATTAAAACGTTTTTCGGTTTTTTATTATTAAAATAAGACAAATCGGCTGTTTAAATAGACAACTTAAATGCATTAATAAAAAATAATCGAAAACCAGTCGATACAGGAAGCTCATATTTTCTCATTTGTTATTTGAACACTAATTGACTTGGTGGAAGAAAAAGGGAAGGTCTGTATCAGAATCATTTTCAATTTATTTTATGGCCGAAGTAGTGCATGTTTAATTCTAAAATTTAAAGTTTTAAAGAAGTTTAAATTCTTCTGTCATTTGGTAGGTGGCTGTCTCATGGAGAATCATGCCACATCCATTTTTATATGTTAAAAAGAAAATCTAACGTACATTTTAAGTAAATAATTTCTTCTAATAATTTACTGCAAATCAAATATTTTGACAATAATCAGCAAAACACAAACTTTTTAATTTTTTACTTAAATGAATCTGCGACACATAACATGGCTGATATGAGTATAAAAATGTATGCAAACTTTTAATGAAGGGACCTGATCTTCGTTTACGTAAATTCATCTGTTTTTTTTTTTAATTTTATTTACTTGTATTATTTTAATTTTAACTAACATATCCTGTAATTATTTTTATTCATTGCAGTTAAACCGTAAGATTTCGGCTGGGGTTCTATTCTTTTTCACACTTAACATTAGTTTTAATGGTCTCGAAAAAGAAACACCCTTTCATAGACGCTTGTTCGCAATTAGTTAAACAAAACTTACCTTTTTGAAATAAAATAATTTATTATTGACATAAAAAATTTACATATTGTGGATAAAGGGAAACGAAAATATACACTAACTTCAGACCTAATTTCTCTTAATTTTTTAGAATTAAAAAAAAATAAAGTTTTAAGCTATGAACATAACCAAAAAGGAAAAGTTTCTTTAAACTTTATATTTATAAAATTAAAAATTTTGAAAGTTCCAATTTTAATTTTAAGATACATTCTAGCAATCGGTTAACTTATTGAACATTTTTCAAAATAATTTAACATATTTTGCAAAAAATGTTAAATTCTATTGTTTAAGGCAAGACAACTTCCAATTTGGCTGCTGGAAAAAATCCAAGCATAGAAACTTTATGAGACTGGGAATATATTCAAATCTTAATACTCTTTAAATTCCATGCCCTGATTTTTCCCCAGACAAATTTTAAACGTTTTAGAGCTATTTGATCTTTCATGACCTCTTTCCATATATGGTAGTACATTGTAGTCCTGACTGTTGAATGACTTTGGTTTTTTATAGCACAAACAGTCTTATACTCACCCTGAGCCGTCTTACAGCATTGGGGACTTTCGGTAAACAGTCAGTTCTTGAAGGTACCATCAGCCACAGTGTTTATCGGTTTTATTGTTTGCAACAAAGGAAACTGCAGACAAAATGTGATAAAATATGCATTTTTTTGTTTTGTCCTTCAAGTCAATGCTGGTCAGATTTCCTTTCAAGATAAAAAATATCCTTATAATAAAAACAGTTCTTTCAGTATCTGTTCGGAAATGAAAATCAGCAGTTTTAGGATATTTTGTCCGAAATAAGAAACTTGTAAGTCTTAATTCTGTAAGTATTTTATTCTATGTTTCATTTTTACTTTAATACCGAAAACTTTTTTAATCATATACATATAATTAGATAGACTTGAAAGATTGGGATTAACAACCGCTTTTTCACCAGCAGCGAAAAATATCGAGACATTATTTCAAACATCGTCTTTGTCTGTGACGATGGTATAAAAATTCGTGGTTCGTTTCCACAGCCATCAAGTAGAACCATTCCTAAAGCTGCGTTTGTTTGGTTAAGCAGGGTATGTCAATACTCTAATTGACGTGTTGGTGGAAAATAAGCATTAGGTATCTCTGCTCAGGAGGAACTTGTCATCAGATAATGATTTGCGTCATAAACATTTTATTTTTCACTCTATCAGCAAGACATTATTGTTTCTCCTAAATGGAAAAAATATGTTTTGTCAATAATCTTCTTGTTTTGTTCATGAAAGATTTTAAAATACAGACTTAACAATGAATAAATATGCGGAATTTTGTTATCATACATTTAAGGAGTTTTTATATTATACACAAGAGAGTATTTCCTTATATAATTTATAGCACACAATAAAAAACTGTTTTCATTTTTAATTTTCCGTTGCGATCGTATTTTGGCATGACGCTATCTTCGTCAACGTTGGTGTCTGTAGATAAGATGGTTTCTACTCAATAACTTTTGTTCTAGTAAACAGATTCTTTTTATATTTTTGGACTAATTTTTTGGTACTAGGTTCATATTGATTAAGTGCGATCTTGTCCCTACCTTTTTTTTGGTGGGGGGGGGTTAAAAGGAGGATTTTCTTATATTTTAATGTAAATTATTTGTTTTTGTCTGATTTTAAGGTATTTCCTTTTTTATTCTGCAAATTGAGTCAATTTAATGAGCCACATGACTCATCTATTGCCGTTAATTACCACGACCCAACTTTGGAAACTTTATTATCTGTCATCCGATTTTAAAGGTTTTTTCAAATAATTCCCTATGTAACTTACAACTAAAGATTCTTACAATGTGAAGCAATTCTCGATGCTTTTAGCGATTTTTATATAAACGGGGTCAAAGGGTAAAAATACGAGATGAGACATATTTATTTTTTTCATCCAATTTGAATAGATTTTTTATTGGAAAGTCTAAACGAGAGCTTTTGGTAATACGTCATCTCTTGCCGTTGTTGAGATAAAATGGGGTCAAAATGGGTGAAAATACAAAATTACCAATGTTAAATAAATATGGAACATTTAGGTATGCTATATGTACATTTCAAGGAGTAACCTCTCATCAGTAGCATTGAATGATATGAATGAAGAAGAATGTCGATAATAAGATCTTAATTAGTGAAAACTGGAATGCAGATCGTCTGCAAAAAAAAAAAAATCAATTACCAAACTGGACAAATTTTTGTCAAGTAAAAAGTCTACAATTTTAATAATATCTACATCGGCATATTTTTCTTCGATTTTGTGTTGTGTTAGAGGAATATGACGTGTTTCTTAAGATTACAATGTATTTGTTTCTTCTTTTTCCCATTTCTATTAAGAAAAAATACCGCATATAAGTTCTTTCATTCTTGCATGCATGTAGTTTGTGCGGGTTTGTTGTATCGAGTGTAGAAAAATCAAATGTTTTGATGCTGTAACAGAACGACAAATATCGGGTTTTAAATGGCCATATAATCGGTTGAGTTTCTAATTATCCACGTTTGAAAAACGAGGTTAGTAATTTTTATCAATTTTCATGAAACACGATAAATGATGACCGTTCAGCACAACACTTGACATCAACAGCAGCAAACACGTTGCACGAAAATCACTCTTTAACAACCCAATAACGTGTGTCATGAAATTTTCTGATAAGCCTGGTCGCCTTAAGTGCGGAAGGTCGTTGGTTCGATCCCCGGTCGGATTAAACCAAAGGTATTAAAATTGGTATTTGCTACTTCTCTACTTAGCACTTAGCTCTTTCTTAATGAAGGGTTCATTAATCATCACTTGTTCTGTGCCATTGGACGTTAAGCACAATTAAATAATAAACGTATTTTGGCTATGACTTTATATGGGTCAAAGGGGCTACAAGCAGTTCAAGATTTTAAAATTTATGTTTTTGAAAAATGTTTCTTGTACAAAATACGTTGGCTGGATTTTTAACACATATTAATGTTTGATCTTCCGTGTTCAAAACTAAGTTCAATTTTGCGGAAAACTGAGTAAGGACTAAATGTTTCACGCTTTACTTCAGTCGGGATATCTGTATCACTCCCGTCTTGCAATTCGAATCGTCCATCTTCTTTTGTTATCTATAGTTTAAACATTTGTCTTTATGTTACACTATCTTTCGACTATTCTTTTGTCAACTTAACTTCCTTATAAGATTTCTTCACAACCTACTTCCATAATTTTTGATATGTTATACCCATTAGCTGGTATTTCGATTTCCAAGAAATATTTAAACTTTGCAGCGTTATTACGTATTTACACATTTAATGGGGTTTAAAAGCTTTATCGTGGTTTAATCAAGTAGTAATTGTGTTGATTCTGTGCACATATTGAAATATTGATGTGACATCAGTTGGACAGATTGTTGTATTTAAGCCGGTATTCTAACGGAAATATTCGCCATATATTAACATTAAAAGAAAATGATTGAACGCGATAAAATATATGTGTTATAACAATAACCTTATTAATACCTGTGTAAATTTCTACTAGCTTAAGTTTTCAACATCCACAATTGATTATGGCACGAAGAGAAATTTTGTATCGCCCTGTAACTGAAACTTTTAAAGAATTACAAAAGACATAGATCTAAATCCATTACGGTAATTTGTTAAATTATATCTGCTTTGAAATTTGGAAATGTTAATACTTCTTCGGTTTGGTATTCAATTTTGATAAAATACGTCGCGTTAAAAAAAGTTATTAAGGGATATATAGTTTGATATTAAAGCATCGAAAATTATATTACGAAGTTAAGTCAAATCTGACTATAACATCTATAATAAAACCAGGATTAAGTTTTCATGGTAACAATGAAAAATGTTGATTGAATTTTAGCAAGGGCAAAGGGCATTCTATTTACCACAACAATGTGATAAGAAATTTTATATCAAAGAATTTTTTAATTGCTTGATGATAGTCGCTCTGGGCAGAGTGCAATATTTAATCAGGCAATCGTGCTCATTCACGGAATATGTGTAAATCATCCATCAGCAAACATGCTGCCAACAGTGTGAAAAAAAGATAGCCAAAAACTATGGCCGCTTTGCAGATATAATGCATGCATTGATATATGCAGTCTATTTGTTCTGGTGTAAATAATCAATAATGAAAAACGGACCACTGAAATCTTGTACATCAAAGACAAGCAAAAATATTTATTTATTTATTTTGTCATCAAACAAGACAATAGTGAAAAATTTGATCATTTAGCATATCAAATGTCTATAATCAGTATGAGCGTACTTTAATATTCAGCTGTGCCTTTGAGCGCCATTCTATTGAGTTATTTATTATAATTTTGTCTTTTCAATAAAAATAATTATCATCTTATAATGATTTATGTGATATTTAATGGATTTCTTAAGAATTAAAGATATCTGATGAGAATAGTTTCGCAAATTGCTAAACGCAATTGTTCAGTTGGATATTTCATGTGTACGTAGGAATGAATAGCTCAAAAGGGAGAAGTGTGGTGGCCTTCTCGATTTGATTACAAATGGGTAGTGTCAAAAAATGAATGATTTTGCAAAGACCTCTGACAAAGTAAGTTTAGCTCGAGCGGCAATCTCGGTTACACTGGAGGGTTGCCGAGCAAAATGACGGGGCGTTCAACTAAATTTTAAACCTGTTGCTAAGTATTCTGACAAGAACATAATTTAAACGAAATTTGGTTATGGTGGCCATCATGAGCGGTGGATGGAAATAAAGTTTACATTTTTGTAGAGTAAGAGCTCTGAAACTATCTTTGGGCTAGCTAAGTAGTTTCACAGGAGAATATTAAAAAAAATCACACAACAATATACCTTTCTAGCACTTCAACTATCTGGTTTTGCATACGGGAATGCTGGATGTCATGTAAACAAAATTTGCAAAAGAACGAGAGTCGTCAAGCCCCATTTTTAGGCCAATAATCTAACTAAAATGAATTTTGCTTATATCAGTTATTCTATATCGTTTGTATTGAAAAATTTCTTAAAAAGAAAATCGAACAATTTCTTTTGTGTAATTGGTTCTACAACTGCCAAGTGGTATATTAAAGTTGCTTTAAATGCGAAGTTACTAAAAAATAACTTAATTTGATACAATTTTGTCGATTTTGATATGATCAGATCGCACAAAAACATCAGAAACAAACTTTACACAATTAAAGATATATATCAAGTACAAATGTTTGTTAAATTATCTTCGTGATGTTTTTTGCGCTCATATCAATTAGGAAAAAACCCGAACATTTCGGGATTTTCACCGAAAGCATTATATTCTTGTTAAAATAGCGTTTTGTCGAAATGATAAATGTTATATGTGTTTACGTTATGAATAACTAAAAGACTTTTATTAAACAACATTTTAACTATAACTTATTGTTGAGTCACACAATCTAAAATAAGCCAAAAAGGGGCTTACCGTACCTACTCATTTTAAGGAATCATGTATATAATAAATTCTATATGTGCCCAGGATTTTCATTGAAGTATACTGTGACCTTTTGCAAAAATCATGTATACAGATATTGGCAATTTCAGTGTATAATGAGATAATACACAAGAGACAAATAACAAACTTAAGCCAAAAAGCAAGCAACACCATTACCGAGAAAAGAGCGAAAAGAACCATTAAAATAGTTTAAAACACTATATAGACAATTCAAGATTGAGCAATAAAAAGACTATAAAGCGAGGTCTAGTGCAATAGAATAATAAACAGCTTCATATTGCATCCTTCACAATACTCAAGTGATTGTTACTGTTTTGTATTGTCTTATTATTTATTCACTATTGCAATTTATTCACTTGTTTGTAACTAGCTAAAATAAGGACATATCACCAAAGTCATAAGTGGAGTGCGCATACGTTAAGATAAATTATTTCTTCGTGTGAATTGAATAAAAGTGATTTTTGTTGATTGCTTTTAAACTTCAAAAGTAAAATAAAATATGAACTTTCAGATTGCAAAAAAAAGTTTGCCTCTACAATTGACGACCGTTATAAATCGTCTAATGGATTGGCTTCCGCATCGGTTAGCATGGAATTGCTGTAAAGTATCATTCATTGTGTTTTAATTTGAAAATAAATAGAAAATAAATCTTCCGTGAAATCTTATGAAATCATGATTAAGCACTGGCCTTTTGAAAATTCTTTACATAGTGTTTAAAAAACTAGATTATTTAATAACCTATACAAAGATATTTTTTTTATTTTTTTATTTTTTTTTTTGGTAGCACCAGAGTCATATACATGTAATAAAATATTGTATTATATGTCCCCGGTATCACATAACTTTTGTATATCACGGAACTGACAATTGAACTGTATTTGCTCGCAATGACTAAAAAAGGGTTTGAAGTTAGACTGTCATATCCAAAAGTAAAAAAAACTTCTCAAATCAACAGATTGATCTTTAATCATTTTACTACAACCCATTGTAAAAAAGTAGGTCACCTTGACCTACATATCTTGCTTTAGGGATCCTTTGTATGTATTGAAATTAACCATATTTTATAGAAGTATACATGAATTATCTGCAAAACATAATACTTAGTTGAAAGGTCAAACATGACCTGAATTACATGTCCCATTCATTCTATGAAAAACAGTATGTATGACCATATTTTCTTAAGAACCTGTATGATGGAGCTATGAAATGTCATGAACATAATCTTCTAGGTTGTCGGTTCATGTATTCACATTCTTTGGCAAGTTATTGGTGCCTTGTCTTAATTTTCTTCGCTCAGCAAATCAGAAGTGGCCTTACTAACTTTAAAGTAGACAAACTATCAGTCATATTATACACTTGTTGGGAATAAGGTATTTGATTAATTAAATAATTGGGACAGGTGAGAAAGAACAACCGAAAACAATGCCTCGGAGGTTTAAAGATTTAGGTGTGGGATGCGTGCCGAAATTGGGAATGCATTTTAATGAGAAGCTTTCTTTCACCTACTACAGTTGGACTTGTTTACAATCTTATACATCACTGTCAATATATACATGCATGTACATTATCAAGATTATTATAAATATTAGGCTGCAGCCTAATACTAATAAAAATAATAATTTCTTGATCTCTACTGACTTTGAATCACTTATTTAAAGTACTGATATTGAACTTAGCTACCGCTCGGATCACTTCCCAGTTAATCTTGTCTTACAATTATATTGTCAAACTAAAGGTAAAGGAACTTAGAAATTTAACAATAGTCATAACTCTGTTTAAAAAATTTCAGCAGATATTTTCGAAAATGTATGATATAGGTAAAGAGTTGGATGGTCATTTCAATATATTTATGTGTGTTTGTTGTAAATAATGTCTATTAAGATAGGTGCTCTCAACTGCAGAGGACTAGCAGAAAAGGTTAAGCGAAATGATTTTTTTCTCCTGATGCAGTGAAAGTTATGATATTTTGATTTTATTTGATGCTCAGTGCAAGAAAGAAAATGAAAATAAGTGGAGACAGGAACTAGGGTATACAATGTTTTTCGCTCACACACAGAATACAGTAGAGGTATTGCAATTTTATTTAAAGATCCTTTTAAATATACCGTGCATGAAGAAATATCTGACAAGGCAGGGAATTATATAGTTTTGGACATCTCCATTCAAGAGTGTCAAATAACGCTTGTAGCACTATATGGCCCAAATGAAGATTCTCCAAATTTCTTTTCATACATTAAAGAGACCATATCAAACTTACAAAACTCCTCAATTATCATGGTTGGAGACTGGAATTTGTGCAGGACTATGATTTAGACACATTTAATTATAGATCCAAAAACAATATTAAAGCTAAACAAAAAATCATAGAAATAAATGAATCACTAGATCTTGTAGACATCTGTAGAGCACTTGATAAGCGTTGATACACATGGAGAGGCCAAGACTTAAAGCAAAGTCGCTTAGAATATTTCTTGATCTCTACTGACTTTGAATCACTTATTTAAAGTACTGATATTGAACTTAGCTACCGCTCGGATCACTTC
>JAULBM010027693.1:0-21047 GCA_032357055.1 Geukensia granosissima
TTGACCTAATCTAAAGCAAAAAAGGTGAACATATAACAATAAATAACTAACAAAACAACAACAACCACTGGGCTACAAGTTCCTGGCTTGGGACAGGCACATGAGTAACGTCTGCTCAAAAACTTAAAATGAAATGAAACAAATCAAATCCGTTTGAGCAAAAAACAACCAACAATTAGAGAAACTAAGCCTGAAATCTTTCAACTCATATTAAAACTATGGGTGATTCGGAAGGTAAAAGCATATTCCGAACTGTTTATTTATCATTTGTTATTATCGCTTTTATCTTTTCATAAAGCTGTTTAAAGATAATAATAAACAAGTATCAAAAAGTAAACATATAAAGTTTACATCGTTTTCTGCATTGAAGTTTGACCAGTAAATTAAAATATTTAGAAATATTCTAAATTGAATCTAATGTGTTCTTGTTCGATTAAAATTTTATTTTTAAATTTTTAAAATTAGGAAAAAAACTACAGTTAGTAACCCCTTATGAAAATTGCATGCTAACACCAATTAAAGACGAAATTGTCCAAATCCCTATTTCGAGATTTAAAAAATATATATCTGATATAAATGACTGGAAAAGAATATGAAATGATTTGTCACTGTGCGAAATGACTTACCGTTTTACCGTTTTACAAATAAATACTTAAGTCCTGCTTTGCCTAATAATTATAAATCGTTATATGAATGCAGTATATGATACCAAAGAACGATATTCATATGGAGAGTATATATAGAAGTTTTAATGACGACTTTATGGAGGTGGAGCAAATAAATTATACATTCTCTCTACAACCTATTGGAAAATAACAGAATTCATATCATTGGTCGGCCAATTACATCTCCATATCATCACAAAATATAATATTTCATATTATTTATGCATATCAGCAATATTTTCGGTATCAATGTGGTTTTAGACATCTCGGTTAAAATTTTTACTGATATTAGAATAGATCTATATCCTTTGCATCACCTGTTAAGTACCCACTGAAAAATATCAGTATTATCAAGTTAAGAATTAAAGAGAGCGTGTTTGGAATACAAATGGTTTTTCTGTAAACACTTTTCAAATTTGTTGAACGTTGTGCTTAATTGTTTTTAAATTAAATTACTTCTCCAGTCTAAAATAGGTTAGTTATAGTGAAATAACTTGGTGAACGTCATGCATCCATCAACAATTAAAAAAATCTGCTACATGTATCCTCTTTGCCATCTAGAACTTAACGTTGGTTAAAAAGTCATAACTTCGTTATAATTTATGTCTAACCCTTTCGTCGTTTTCATGTTGGCCACCATTATAAAAGAATAAAACATTCAACCAAAATCTTATTTTAAAAAATAATATGTTCCTCTGAAACCGTTTGGGCAACTTTGGGGAAGTATTTTATTCTTTCCAAATCCTGTCGTACATAATAAACATTTACAAGAAAACTAAAATAATAAAACAGTGCATGTTGATTCTTTTCCATCTATATACCAAAAATGATGTATCGGATTGACTGATTGAATGGCTGAATGGTGCAAAAAGTCCAGCGACACATATTTCATGCATATTCAGGACGATAGCAGATTAATGATGAGTGAAAATGTATAAGCCCTGCTTAGTACTAGACCGACATGCTGAGCCGGATTGTTAACGTGCTAGCTCACGAAAGCAACAGTCCGCAGGAAGATGGGCCACTTTACCCAGACACATTATTCTGACTCTTGGCCGAACAGTTTTTTGCTTTTACTCATAAATGCTTCGTCCTTAGCGGAGAAGAAGCAAACACCAATTTTAATGTTTTTGGTTTGGCCCGGCAAGGGATTGAACCCGCGACCTTCTGCACTTGAGGCGAGCACGCTAACCATTACACCACCAAGGCGGTTTGCTGCATCGGATGAAAATTGTTTGCAGCCTCAGGTTTATATATTAATATTTACTATTTAAATTTATGTCCTAGTTTTAGATAACAGGTTTTGTAAACAATTGTAAACTACGATTACCGTGAAAGTTCAAGTCTTGACACAAAAACTGACTAACACAGATAATCAGATTAATAACATTAGATCAAAACTGCATGATCAATATGAAAATGGAAAGATATGCAGGAAATGTCAATCCACGAGAAAAACAGAGGGAATTTACAAATCTAGAGATCTCCACAAGGTCTTTAACAAGGGTGGAATACCACTCCTTGTGTAAAGCTCTAAATTGCCCAATTACAATAAATAAACTAAACAAAGATACATGCAAAAAGGATACCTCTCTAATGAATGTTCACAGTTACTGAAAACAAGCTGAGGGTGAGATTCCTTATGATAAAACGTCAAGCCACTTAATATGAGATATTATCAAACTCAGGTTGTCTGACGATTAAATACTTATTGTCAATAAACCTGAAAAAATATAAGATGGGTGCAATTCCAAATTTTAATATTTGTGTAAGGAAGCGATTAGTTTATAATACCTGTCCCAACAAAGACCAGTTTTAATGTCTTGACTACAATGTCTATCTTGTACCCCTTGTGGATAAATTTAACAGAACGAACACTTTTCAATTTATATGCTATATATGTAATGTTTCCATAAAATGTAAGATGCAATATCCCTAGTCTTTCAAAATTCTACATTTGCAGCCGTATTTTTGTATTTATTTTTGAATTGGTTATAAAATTTTGTAAAAATCTTGAGAAGCTTGTGATATCTGTATTCTTGCTGCAAAGGTTTACCAGTAAGATGTAATTTGCGATCATTAAGTCAGAAAATTTGGAATTAAACCCTATACGAAGGAAATGAAGGCACGTCCCCATCAAGGAACGAAAACTTAACTATAGGAAAAGAAAAATCGTTAGTTTTATCAAAAATTGTAGTGCATAAACGACCCTGTCCAATTTTTAAATCCAAATCTAAAGTCCTATCATTACTAACATTAGTCAAGGTGAGTTCTTTAGAATAAATTTTGCAAAATTTTGAAACTCTGGATTAAAGCTAAAACGTCATTCAAATATCTAATAATAATTTTTGTTTTTCTAGTGAACGCATACGTTCTCACAGTTTGGATGGTTTGAAGCAGTAGGCAACTAAAGAAGAATTAAAGTTTTTGTTTCTTTTCTTAAGTATAAATGGTATTGAATTTATAATCCCTAATTCTAGAAAAAACTTAAATGTAAATGTTTTTTTCATTTTTATCCTTTACTTAAAATAAAAAAAAAAAAAAAAAAAAAATAAACTTAAATCTGTTGTATTGTCCCTTTGTTTGTTTTTGCATAAAATTTTTCACATTTCGCATATGACTGTTCTGCGGTCGTATAATATTTCGCTTTCGAAGCACTTCAGTTTGGTTGAAAAATTCAATCGAATTGCAGCTTGCATTTAGATTGTTTGTTTTAATGACAATTAACCTAATACAGTACAAGTGTTTCTTGAATAACTAGTATAAAATGCGAAATTGCACAAGTATTAATTAAAGATGTACAAAAAGTAAATGTTTACTTACAATCAATAGAATTAAAGTTCCTTTTCCAGATAACTTTTTTCTTATTAATATTAATATTAAATGCTTGCGATATAATATTATTTTAGTTGTTGAAGGGTGTAAAATAAGATAATGAGTCGAATGAAAATGAACTGCCTTAAATAAGAGACTGCACGCTATCGATTAGCATAGTGTTCGTGTACTGTCTCGGTTACGTATAAATGTACTCAAATTGTACTGACCATTGAAATAATTTCTTTAGACAATCATCCTATTAATGCATGGATAATTGTAACCAAACGAGAGTACTCATGAACTTCCTTGTCCTAATGTTATAAATATTGTCATACAAGCAGATGGTTGTCATTTATTTTTAATCCAGACAGAATACCTACATGTAATACATGTACACAATAATATATCGTCTATAAATGTATAAATTACAGTAAAATATCAATTTATAATTTTTACACATAGCTTGTATTGTGTACAGAAGATCAGATGACTTCAGAGGCGGATGTAGACTTTTGGAAAGGGGGGGGGGCACTTTTTGTGGACCTCTTGATTCATCAATTTTCTCGGTTTCTAATGGAGATCAACAAAAAAAATTTCCCATTATTTTCCTTTTTTATCATATTTGCGTTTCAAAAGGCACCAATGCCCCCCCTGGATCCGCCCTTGGATTTTCCGGTGCATATAAACAAATTTAAAAATTAAGAAACTGTCAGAAAATTTCAAACATGAAAAGTGACAGATAATTCAAGTTCAGTCCTATGACATTTCATGCTGACTTCGAAAAGCCATGCACAAATCTCTCAGATGCCAGAAAGGCTGCAGATTCCAAGAGAGTGGCATAAGGTATGGAATATAAAAAGACATAACCTCAGAAGGGAGATAGTGGTATATACATGTATTTTAAAGGGCACAAAGTTTTTAAAAAGCTGCAATTGATGTTTAAAAAAGGGGGAAATTTATGCACAGAGTGGGAGGGGCATTTAATCAATAGAAAGCCGGAAGTTAAAGCAGTCCCGGTCTTCCCTTTGTTCCCGGATGTGATACTTTGTGATACAAAAATTCTTATTAATATATGAGGGTTCATGCTGGTAAAAACTGACAAGTTTAGATGTAGTCAGCGTTATTTTTTTTTAACTTCTTCCCCATACCCTTAGCCAGGAGGTCCCCCATGAAAACCAATATGCACTGACAAGTTTAGATACATTCAGCGTTATTTTGTTTTCTTCTTCCCCTTTTTAAAAAAAAAGGACTTTGCACCATATACCCAAGACCCTGGCCGTGAAGCCGCTTTGCGAGTCGACATAACCCCCTTGATAGTTTCTGGCTATGGGCATGTTCCCGTCTTTTTTCAGCAAAGGGGAACCTGGTTTTAACATAATTAGTATGATTTACTTGTGTCTTATCCAGTTTGCATTGTTTTGGCAAATAAAATATGTTTTAACTAAATTAAAACTATGTGCATGCTGAAAAAATAACAGGGGCAGATAAAGGAAGCGACAGTTTTGTTTGCTTGCTTGTTTCTGAAATAACGACATGTATATCACATCATTAACTTTAGTAACATGGCCCACTTAGCTTCTTTCCGAAATATTAAACGACATATTATATCAACAACTGGTATAGTTATTTGGTCCACTTATCATCTATTATAAATTTATTTGGGGATAATTTGGTACATACTTTGGTACATGAGTTATATGTACAAATAACACATCCATCAAATATAACTGCTGTAATTGATTTAACTACAAATGTGTCAAGCATAAAAAATAATATTCAAGGCCTCACAGCATTTACAAAAAAAAAAATCACGAACAAGGACATACATACTCAGAGCCTTAAAATTTACAAAAATCATCTCCACGTGTCAATGTCCTACATTTACAGGTAAGTTTGTCAGTAAGTAAGTCCATATAATTTCTGTTTACCTTTAAGGAGTTTTATTAATACACCAAAACGCGATCAGAATGACGTATTATTACATATAAACCTTTTTCGTTTTTTTTTTTGTTCATTCAAACATAGTATAACAATGTTAATCGATTATGAGGTCTGAATAATAGGATAGCAAAATTTGTCGAGTCCCCTGTTGGAAGAATGAGCTAAAATAACAATCCATACTATTATAATATGTGTTTAGTGCAAATGTACTAGTGTAGACACTGTTGCTGTAAGAATGTACACCAAACGAAATTTGCCACAATGTAAGTCAGATTATGTCAAAAATTATGCTATGAAGTATGTCATGATACATATTGTTGGAATTCTAATTTTTTGCCGCAACTCATCTTGCAGTTAAAATTTTAGTTTTTCTCAGCACAAAAAAAATCCCATTACCCTTCTATGTTAAATTTTGACATTGAAAAAATCTGTCTCAAAATGGTGTAGATAAATGTCTTGCTTCAGTGTTATAGCTAGAGTATAATTCAACTTTATTCTTAAAATTTTATCTTTAATCTTTCATTAAACCACAAAAAATTTAAAAAAATATCATGTTACCCGAGCCATTGGTCGAAAAAAAATTAACATTACACCCTATGGGGATATTTTTTATTTCAAGAAAAAATAAATTTTTATCTACAGCTTTACCTGCGGCAAAAAAATTGGAATCCTAACGATATATAATATAATATAATATAATATAATATAATATAATATAATATGATATAATTCAATGTAAAACTTTTGATACAGGTTCATTTATGTTGTGGAAAAATTCATTTGGTGTTATAAAGAACAATATTTAAAGAGGGTGGGTAGGACCTTTTTCGGGACGCCGGGATTGGACAATTTTAGGTTCGGGATTTCGGGATTTGTACCATTAGACTCCGGGATTTCGGGAAAAATTAGTATCGAGATTCGGGATGAACTGTATTTTTACCTCGGGATTACGGGAAAATACAATAACGAGATCCGGGATTCATGAAATTTCACTCGGGAAATCGGGATTTTTTTATATTTGCTTCACAAAAGTAAAAAAGAATTCTAAAATAATGCGGACAGTTATTTTCAGTTAGTTGTACTTGCACATGTATCATTTATCATGGTGGTTTGCGTTTCAGCAGATGGATTTAGGTCATATCACATCTGGACCGTATTATTTAATGGGATTCAGGATTTTTCTCCTTTAATTTCGGGATAACGGGATTTTGTCAAAATTAGATCGTGATTCCGGGATCAGACCCCCTCCTACCCCTCCCCCCCCATAAAAGGCCCCCATAGTACAGAATGTGAAACTATTCACAAAACATGACAATCAACCTAATCTAAGGAAAAAATGGTAAACAAAATAACAATATATGACTATTTAAACAAGGACAGCCATTGGACTACAGGTTCCTGGCTTGGGACAGGCACATTATGTATGTGGAGGGGTCTCATTATGTTGTTGTGGGGTTAAACCGGTTTGTTGTTTAAAGTCCAGAGGTATAGATTTAGTACTATTTAAGCAGATCAAATTAATGATTATGGCTGTATGATGAGATTGAATACAGATAAGATGTGTTGAGGTTGGAAACAATTGGAAAGTGGTGATAAGTTTGGATATGAGGGAGATAGTGTGGCAAGTACTTTACAGATGAAATGTGGTCAAGTTAGATACAGATGAGATTGAGTTGGGAGATTGGATACAAGTGAGATATTTGGAAATTGAATACAGGTGAAATAGGGTTGCATGTTGTAAATGTTTTGTAGATTTTCTGAAAATCTTTATTTCTATTGCAGGGAGCCTGGTGGTATCGATCTATCAAATTCAGCAAAGATCAAGTTCTACTGGACACAACACGACTTTACTACTACTTCTTCCAGAAAGTTCCGAATATGATGCTGAAAAGTAAGTCATTTTGAACCATAGAAATGATCTATAAGTTGACCTAAAACAGAAAATCAAGAAAATCCATTAAAACATGTGATGTCACATTTTTTTCATCAATTTATACCTCCTTGTAGACTAGCTTTACATTTACCCAAACACCTAAAACTGAAAGTCACAGTCTGAAACAGGTTGGGGTGTATAAATTTTCAACCTGTCTATAACCGGAACTTTACCACCAAGCCCCATGTTGGAAAAATGCTACGCTCTCAGCATGTTAAAGATCTCTTTGCAACAGCTTGTAATGAGCAGTCCATATGTGACTAGTTACTTCGGCAAAATTTCCTGCCCCTATCCAAACTGTCCCAATTCGGCATTCTGTGGCTAGTTAATTTCCCGGCCTAAATCCTGTTAACCCTTTTTAATGATTTATTGTTTGATTACTTGTTCTCTTCCTGAAAATGCATGAAATATTTGCGCTGGACGTTGAACAACAGTCAATCAAACAACCATTCTGAAACAGATAATAATAAGATAATAATGTGCAACAGTGCCTTAATGAAAAGATCAAATTTTTTTGCCTGTACAGCACACTTATATACACTTTAATACATATCCATTAAACTCAATTATACATGTATGAAAAAATTTTAAAAAAAGCAGTTTGACTGTTCTTAAAGCATTGAATCCTTGTTTCCAATACAAAAACAGGAGTTGAGCCAGATGGTTTAGAAGGGTAAGCTGCCAACTGCAAAAATATCTTTATTTGCTAATTCCAATTCTCATGGAAACATATTTTCACACGTATTTGTGGCATTAATCCCATATATTGCATATCTTTTATTGATGCCAAGTAAAAAATTGACATTAATGGGTCAGAGTTTTCATGATAAAATTGTGTTGGTGAAGAAAGCGAAAATTGAAACACCATTATTATTGTTACTTTCACTGTATGTTCCACACAGGACAACTATCATAGATATGTTCCCATAGGGAAACTGTTCTGATAAATCACTTTAGTGACCAAGTGGTGCCTTAATGACATTGGTTTTGTCTGTATTGTCATGTGATCAAACATGAATAATATTTTGTTTACAGAGGTTGTGATGGTTTTAGCTGGATCATTTGAATTTGATAAATTCCACAACCAGGAAATAGTAGAAAGACCTAGTGATAATGAAGAAGTACCACAGGTAAATCAAGGGACATAACTCTGAAAAATTGCTATTTTGTTTGATTCCAATCTTTTTTTTTTAAATGCATTATAAGCAGCAAAGTTACACACACTAATTTCATTTTGTTTCTTTTGAATGCTGAAACAAGCCACTGCTCAGTTCCCCTCCATATTCACGTTTCATCTGTGAGCACATCCTCAGATCCAAGCTACACTCAGTGTCTGATTTTTGGTTGGCACTACATCACCCTGCAAGGGGATTTTGTGGCAAGTTATATACTTTGAATTCTGTTAATTTCTAAAATTCATTGCACTTCAAACTTGGAAAAATTTTGCATCATTATAAGGCAGTTCGTATTTTCAGAAATTGGATAAAAAACCAAAAAAACTTATTTATCAGGTCATATGCAGCACGTACCAAGATGGTTGCTGTTAAAAAGGAATCTTTGACATCATACTAATAGTCATCACAATATGTACAAAACGCCTTGATCTAAGAAAATTCCCCCGCACTAATCAAATAAACTCGAGAAGTAACTGGAAGAGCTGTTGGCAGTGTTAAAGGAGGGAAACTTAATGTCTGAAATGTAGGAGGACTGAACCCACATATGGTCCATGGATCATTCCCTTTGCTGTTTTCTATTTTCTTCTTTGATTACCTGAATTGGTTGTAATGGCACAAACATAACATTTAAAGCAGAATATCTTTGTTTAATAAATTGTTTTCAGATCATATGAACAAAACTAATTCAATATTATTTCAAAATAGTTGGTAGTAGAGCATATGATATAACTCTGTATATTTTTACAGCTTTTCAAATTATTACCAAACTTAGAAGAAAAACATAAAGAGAAACCATTGTGTTATCCCTACAGTATAAAAGCCAGGGCATTGTTACATGCACACTTCAACAGACTTGAACTACCACAGAACACACTGGAAATAGGTACACAACTACTCTGAAGAAACAATTCAAAATATATTGCTTTTAGGGTGTTTTTGAAAACTTCAAAAACTATTATAAATAATTTTTTTAATTTCTCACTATGGTATAAAAGCCAGGGCATTGTTACACGCATACTTCAACAGACTTGAACTACCACAGAACACATTGGAAATCAGTAATGTCAATTACAGAACTACAGAACTACAATTCAAATTTAATTTATTTTAGGGTGTTCCCCTAGTTCACCTTCAATAACTATGAAAAAAAATTTTTCATTTCTCACTCTGGTGTAGAAATAATATCAAGGATAAAATTTAGTAAAAAAACATTGCCTTTTTCCATATTTTGATTGATAATTTACTTGAATCAAGTAAAAAAAACTTAAACACATTTAAGTTTGAGTCATCAAGATTTGACTGTATAATTTATTGAACCAGTTCAAAAATTGCCCAATGAGCTAGAAAGAAAAATTATTTTTATGAAAGAATATTTATTTTGCAGATAAACAGTATGTATTAAAGAAAAGTCCCTACTTGTTGAATGAGATGGTTAATATTGTTGCTCAACTGGTGTCTGGTGCTGCTAGAAATGGTAAGAAAAAGGAAGAGCGTCAGGGCTGTACAAATATAATCACTAGTTTTTTTCGGTCTTCTTTGGCAGTTTTGGCAAAGACATTCAGAAGCTTGTACCAAGAGCAGGGCTGTCAGTTTTGCTTTTTTTTTTGGGGGGGGGAATGACTTTGTTATTGTTTTTGGTGTTTTTGACCTCCTCGATTATTTGCACTTTTTTATTCAATAAAGAATAGATCTAGCAAATATCAAATTGATTGTCTAAGTTTAAAATTTAGTACATGTTAAACGTTCAGTTGTGATATGAAACATTCTTTATCATTTTTTTGCAATGATAAAATATGTAAAAAATTACTTGGAAAATGATATTAAAAAGTAAGTCCAGGTACAAGGTATTAAAAATGATTAAAATTTTGAATACAAATACTAAAATAAATTGGTGTTTTTGTAGCCGTGCAATATATGCCAAGACTGGAAACCGTTGAGAATTGTATGAAAGTTTCACAGATGGTCATGCAGGGTCTTGACCAGAAATCTAGTCCTCTCTTACAACTACCCCATATCAAACCAGAAATGCTCAAACATTTTAGTACTAAAAAGGTAAGTAATTATGGAAATGAAAAGATATAGGGTTAACCTCAGAGGGAATGCATTCTGATCACAAGAAAAAGGGAATTTGCCAATCAAGGGGTCCCCACAAATACCACTCTTTTTATTGAAGAGTACAAATAACTGCTCTTACCGGAAATTATCAGAAATGTTCATGAAATTAAACATTAAACCATTATATACAAAGACAAACCTTTGACCCCAATTCCTGACTTGGTTGACTTGGGATGGTTGGGGGGGGGGGGGGGTAGAATGTAAAAGGCAAAGAAACTAAACTGCTTGTCTGAACCAGAAAACTCGTGCTTTTTACAGTTACTACATCAAGTGATGTTATGATTATCTATCAATTGTTTTTTTTATGCTACTTATTGATCGTAGAATAAATAATCAATTAATTACTTGAATAGTAAGCCAATTTAAAAATGGAGGTCATTTACAATGTTTGTCAATGTTTTTTACAATATTCAGCACATTTTTCTAATAAATATGCATGACTTTGTTTTGCACATGTAAAAATGTTATTTAAGACATGAAGTTGAAGATATTAATTGATTAAGAGAAGTTTCCCAACACTAAACTGCATCTTAATATACCAGTTACAACCAGACAAATTTCTATTGGTGGGTGGCATCAAGTTAAAACACAGAACTCTCTTGATATTTGTGAATATATGGCATACAAATATTTTAACTTCGTTTTGCAAACTTGGAGTTCTGGCAGTGAGTACTAGGGCTGAAGTGGGTTTTGCTGGAACCCTGTATGATTGATTTTCAGAAAATGAGAGTTGATGCTTGGTCAAAGTGGTTTTAAACAGCAATTGAGGATGTTGTATTGGGTTGGATAAAATAACCAATTATAGTATTTTGGGTATAGATTTCATTGTTGTGAATTATGCCAGTGTAAATGGCATTAATGACGAAAACTTCATTGGAACAACTGGAAACCAGCATACGGGAACTTTGATCCACATTGAAAAATGAAGATTACTCTGAAATGTTTGTTTTTACCACCATATATGTAATCTTATACAGGGGGGTAAGAGGGCCCAGTCCCTCTCTTTTGAGAATGAAAAAATTAATTTAAGCACTGGTTTTTGCATGCAAGCAAATAAGTATTGGCAAGTCCCAATTTCCAAAAGTCAGATCCTTTTTTGTACAAGTATATGTTGGCAAGTGGGCCCCCGTCTTTTCCTAAAGTATGGATCGCCCTCTGTAATTGATGACACTATATCAGTTATGTGAAATTTGTATTACCAGAATTTTGATATTTTGCAGAGACATATACAGAGAATCAAAGACTTTATAGGAATGAAGGACAATGAGCGAAAGTCACTGTGTAGACAATTGTCTCCAGATGAATATAGAGATGTTATGAATGTCTGTGCCACCATGCCACATGTTATCATGACCATAAAATCTGAAGGTATTTTTATTTAGGTCGTCTTCAGACAGGATATGAAAACAAAATTGATAGAAATTTTTATAATATGTTTTTACTATCTCCTGGTTTTTTTTTTTTGTTTTTTTTTTTGTTTTTTTTTGTTTAGATATTTTTGGTTATTATAATGTTTCATCAAGAAGGGGGTTTTGAAGGTGTTTCTTGGCAAAGATTTAATATCAAGCAGAAATATCAATCTGTTGAAGAATAAAATTTTAACACATTGTTAATCAAGCCAAGGCCCAAAATTTGATTATAGAAAATATGCACTACAATGGCTACCATCATCTACATCTAACTTGATTATAACAGCATGATTTTTTCACATTTTTTGCGGAATTCTGCTTTTCAAAACTGAGATTTTCTCGTATTGCATCCTTTACAGATAGAATTCAGCTTCCGGTATTTCCAATTTCTGCTTTATTTCTACGTCTGTTATTTATTCATTTTATCAAAATTTTCCTAGCAACAGGATTAGGTTGTGGAATTATCTTTTGAAAAGTGACAGATTATACTATAGTCTGTAACGAGATTTTGTGAGGGAATTCGATGTTTCATATACCACATTGTACTTTTGCAACTTTTACAACTGAATGAATTGACAGTTGTCCTCACAATTTATGACACTTAAGGAGGTAGACCTAGGTAAAGGGACACAACTCTAGTAAATCAATTGTACGTTTGTATCAACTCTTTTTTATAAATCTAGTGAAAGCACCTTAATAACTCAGATTAATTTTATTCTATTTCCAGTGAATGCTTCATAAGCTTTGATGAGATTGTAAAATATAAACATTTTACTGATATCAAGGGTTATCTCCCTTAAGCCAGGGGTACCTCCTTAAGGCAACAAAAATTTTCCTATCTGGGGTCGGGGCCTGGGATTTTTATTGTGTTCAAAATAAATTTCAGAACCTGCCTCTGAAAAAAAACTTTTTTTCTTATTATAAGGAAAGAAAAACATTTTTTACGTTCATAATAACCTGCTATTTCACTGCCTCAGCAGTGATTTTTTTTCTATCAGGCGACAGAATATTTTTTTCAGCTACACCACAAAATCATTTTTTCCTGTGATATAGGCTGTTAATTTTTTGTTACAAAATATTCCAGGCCCCTCCCAGATAAGAAAATGGTTGTTTGCCTAAACATTCACAACAACACCGAGTTCAACGACAACATACATAGCCAATAAACGTTAAAAAACAGGGGTTCAACTTCAACTCACCGAGCTCACTACACTATACCCGGAGGAGACGTCAAAAATGCAAGAAAATCGGATCAGTTTCCTTTAAATATTGGAGAAAACGCGAAATAAAATAAGTACAATATCGTATGACTTCCCTTTAATTGGGAGAACAGAAAAAAAAATCGCCTCACCCTCCTGGCGACAACTTTAACACTTTTCGTTTCTCTAATTCAGAATACTGGATTCGCCCAAGTAGGTTAACTACAACTATAGCGGGGCTCCGTAAACTTTCAGAAAAACATGGTTCCAACGACAATTTTGTTTTTGTCCTCATTTTACGATCCAGAACCTTATTAAATTTGGTTAATTGATTGTTTGATTGTTGGTTGCTAAACGTCCAGTGGCAAATATTTCATTCATATTCAGGACGAGAACAATTTCAACAGTTATCGATATCGAAAAAGGGGTGGGATGGGACACAATAGGGCAACGGTTTTTGACTGCCACTGGAAAAAGGGAGTGATGGGTAGGGACGGACAATTTAGCCATTTGTAGCGGCATTAACCTTCTCTTTTTCGAAAACTACAAAAGGGGTCTTTTACGTGTAAGGAGTGTGGCACTCTCCAAACACGTCACACACTATGGTCCACGGCCAGGCTTTCCGTATTATAACCTGGCAGCCCCCTCCCAACGAGAGGGCCTCCCCTATCCGCCACTTGGGGTTAGCGCTGGGTCAGCCCTGTGGGTCGAGCCCTGGAGACCGCTCCGGTGCATGTGATATTAGTTAGGCCACATTTATCAGTGTGTCATGTTGGAAGGAAAACTTGCTATAATGATGGCACGTTCATGCACTTCACTGCAAGTTAAGTTGTTCATTTGTACACAGCTCAATGGCGTCTTCAAGGGAAGATGAAGCAATAGTGACTTATCTCAAAGTAAATGAAACTGACAATTCTTATCGAAAAGAATATTTTATTATTTGCTAAAACGATGTTTATGAAATTGACAAACTGCACTTAAAGACGCCAGACAAATTCTTCTAATTTTGCTGACCTTTTAATGATTAATCGTGATTAAGATCGTTTTTCATCTATATATTTAACATCTGAAAAAATCACTTCAACGATATTTTGTAAAATCAAACGGTTTGTCCTTTCTAATCGCGATTCGAACTCACGCTGCCACTGTATCCACTCGGCAAAATCCGCTTTATTAAAATGAAGCTTCATTTGCCCACGATGGTTTAATCTAGGGATAAATCGCAGTACAGGTGGCATGGGGATGGTATTTGTTTTTCTGCTACTTTTAAAATTGAGAATTGGATGGGTTCGGAAAATTTGCCTTACAAATGGCCACTTTCGGACCATCCAAACTGAACTTAATAGATGTTTAAACCGTTGTGGGATCTTTCCCCGGTGAAGTCGGCTAAAATTACGTAAAATTATTAAGGGTGCATGGATGTCTGCATAAAATTATAAAGATTATAAAGATCTGGACAAATATGCTTCCACGTTTGAAAAGTCTGTATCTGTTACTTGACGCTTTTTATGTGAAATAATTTTTGTAGATGAAAATTTGGAATAAAATTTATTTTGGTTAGTTCTGCCAGGAGATAAGAGCCATTCTGAAATGAGGATGACAAATAGCTGTCCCCCTCTTATGGTCATTTTCATTATCACACTTTGTACGTTGGGGAATTTTAATGCCATTACTGCATTGTCATTTGTAGTTGGAACTAACACAAGTACATTGATGCTTTTCTCTTCTTAAAGGGTGGCATGCAAATGATGGGAAAGCCAAGAATAGCACATTTTGCACCTATCCAAGCAGCTCACGCAAGCTTCTGTCCAAGCCGCATATCGGAAAAATTCGATTTGGCAGGAATGGCGTCAAGTAAATTATTCCCTTCTCTACTTAATAAGGTTTTAATTATCAAGTATGTTGTTGATGCGAAAGAAGATTGGATGGGAATTTTTATCGTCTCGTGGATAATTAAGAGACTTTACGAGAATTAGATGTACATCAATCAAGTATTGGCAAACATATTAACGTGATTTCAGGTTTTGCTTGTTCTTAGTGGCGCAGATGAAACGAGGTTGAAGTAGGTATGTTTAGTGTTAACAACGAATTAGATCTCTCTTTCATGTAGACAATGCTCACTACTATCAGGAGAAAAATGTTGCTTTAATCTAACCTCCCCTTTTTATATCCAATTCCAAGAAAATAGCCTTGCAAAACAGTGTGCGCTCTGTAATGTTCTAGATAAAGATAAACATTTAAACAAAGCACAACCCAGAAAAACCTTTTTGTTGCATTATTGTTACTTGACACTGATTCTGCTTTAAACATACAAATAAATTCTTATCCTTAAAATAATAAATGGGGTCTCTGAACCAGTTTTCTTCTTTCAGAAGGCACCGGGGATTGGTAGCCATGAAATTTTATTGCGACCCCCGGCCGATGATTGGACATTCGGTTTCTCCGCCTGAAGGTAAAACCCCCGGAGAAGCTCGTCATGAGGGTTTGTTTTTGACCAGCTGAAAAAGACTACATTTCCCACCATTGGGGTAACTTTTGTTCAGGTTCAAACAAGAATCATTAGTAACAAATCCAACTAAAAATCAGATAAAAAGACCAACACAGTTTCCATAATTCATTTAACGGTGATATATATACAATATATATTCATGCTCAAAGAAACTTAAGAATAAATATTTAAATTCTAGGTTTACTGCGATCAAACTAATATTAAAAATGTAAGAAAAAATAACTTTGAAACTAAATAACATAATAATCTCCTGTCCCCACCAGAAATTACATTGGTCGACCCTATTAATAAAAATTTTCTAACCAAAGAAATTATTTATATAATCTATATAATAAAATCTATCAATTAAATTATCAGTTTAGATTTTATTCCCCTTATTAAGAAATTAAATATATCCTTAATTCTGAAAATGTTGAAATTGTGTCAGCTGTAGAACTTTTTCTTCAAAAATCTGCAAACCAGCAGAAATAAGGTTCAAGTTGTTCAAGAATTCTACACAATTCAATGTTTAACAGGTTTGTGTAAATGTTTGTTGTTTGTATATGTTGATTTGTTAGCGATTTGTTTGAGTCTTTGACTTCCTATGTTTCGGTTCTAATGCTGCTGATGAGAGGTACTCCTTGAGGTGTACATATAGCACGCCTGAGTTTTCCATATTTATTTGGCATTGGTAATTTTGTATTTCAGCTCATATGGGCACAATATACATATAAAACATACTGTACAATACTATGATAAATAAAAGTGTGTCGTTGCGCTCTAATTTGTCTTCATCCATACGATTGGAAATAAAAAATTATTGATTTTAAAGGGGATTACAATTAATCATTTGTTTTCATTTTTAGATGAAATATTAATAAAATATTATAGATATAATGTTACTTAGAGTTATGGATAATGCCAAGAAAACTCGAAAGGACTAAAACGATGGAATCAGGCGCCATCGTAAAATAATTATTTGATATAAGATCGAGCACCAGATAATAATAGTTATGATTGGATATGTATAATTTATCAAACTTTATTATTCTGTGAAAATTTTCCGCAATTAAACACCTGGTGCACAAAACGTGGTACATAGTGTTCGGTAGATCGATGTTACTGGCTACCGCAGACGACACTCTGTCTCGTGCGTAAGAGAAACACGAGAGATGTATCAGACGACACAATGTAAAGTAAATAAATTTCAGAATATGAGTGTTTTTGAATAATTGATAAGATACTCATCATGATAAGCACCGACACAGCTAGAGCAGATTGCGATCTCGAAGTACATTGCATCGAACGAATAAACGGGATAAATGCTGAAATTGACCGTGTTATGAGAAACAATGAAATAGAGCAAATTTAACTCATACAGTTTAGAACAGTCTTCCGTAACATTGTTAGTAGAAGATTCTGTCGATTAAGGGGGGAGGTGTGAAAAAAAAAAATTGAAATCTGGGGTGGGGGCAGTAGGTTGAGACAGGAGGAATTTTCGGCGCAAAATTATTTATTTTGCAGTTGTCACAGGTCAGTGGTATTTTTTGCGCGGATTTTTTCCTACAAAACAGTTGATCGCAGTAAAACCTAAGGTTTATTTATTTTCAACTTGCATAATAATAATAATAATCCTTATTGCAATAAAACCAATTCAGGTAGATTTATACATAATTATTCATTTTCAGCTTCTGCAATAAATTCACTTGTCTCCCCACCGAACATTAAATGGCCATCCCCTCAGTCCTTGTCATTGTTGGTGATGGACATAAAAGTTCATGTACAGTCAAAGTAAGTTGAAAATAACTGTTCAAACCTTGGTTTGCTGTGGTAAACTGTTTTAATAATGTATGATTTTTTTTCGCGGAAAAATGACCCTGCAACGCGACAAATAGATAAAACTGCCACGAAATATCCTCCTGTTCTCCTACGAAATTCGAATGGTTGTCCCGTTTGAAAATTCGAACTTTGAGTGTATCTATAGATAAATGAAAAAATTGTTGGATATTAATCCAAATTATATCATTGTTTTCCAAAGAGTAAATTCGTCAAACTGCATATATATAACTTAAGCAAGAAACGCTATTGGAAAGTTGTAAGCGTAAATAACTGTCCCGAAAGTTACAGAATGCACAATAATTTGTCATTCCGACCTCGTCAACGTCATTTTACGTTTGTGAAAAATCCTCTTTTTATTTGTTATTTTCAAGAGTTGTGCATATACTGTCTATCGCACTCTGTTAAAGTGTCAAGAAAAGAAATCTATTAACTTTGGTACTGTATCTCAATAAACCTTGAAACTGACTAACAAGATTAATAAATTAGATTAGCTCTCAAGAATTTTATCTTTTTCTTGTTACAAACATGTAAACTTGGCTTATAAACAGATCGTATTGTTTTACAGTAGATCTGGTCGTAGAATAATTCAGTTTTTTAACTATTTCAAGATATAGATCTCGACTATCGTCTAAAACTAAAATTCTAATATACCAAAAGGGGCAAAAATCGAATCCATGAATCAGAAGACATACAAGACCGTTGCTAACAATCGAACATAGTACACACAACAGTATACACTGAAAAATAAAGCTATAGAAAAACGAGCCCTACACTAGAGTGAGGTCAAGTGTAAGTGTAAGCAATTCCTGCTCCACTGGTGGCACACGTCCTGTCTTAAAGATATTAACATTACTTTATACTAGCATTTTTTGTCATTGAATTTTGCCTCGTTAAATGATAAAGGTAGAGGCTCCGGGAAAAATTCGAAGGCAACTTGATTAATTATTTAGCTTTAAAAAAAGGGTCATGCACATGGGTATGGGTGGACGTGTGGACAGACTAGCCAGTTGATTAGATACAACTTATACTCGTCGTGCGAAAGTACGAAAACTTCCTAATGTAAACCCAAGGCACCTATGTAAAGAAATAAAATAGTATCTGGTGTTAAACTATATGACTGGTGTAAATCAAGAGCACATAGATAAAAATAATTGCAAAACAGACATAGATGATCTACAATTCAATTATTGATTCATTATTGATACATCTTCTATTAATAATTGTCTAGACGCCACCTACACTCAATTTACTTCTTGTTCAATTGACCAAAAGCATCAGCGAAATCTAAAACATGAACTGACGCCCCGTGCACTGTCAAAACTGACATGCTAAAGTACATTTCCGCTTACATTCGATGCTCACGATCACGTTAACATGGAAATGTTATTTAGCAGACTGATTATGTTAATTATTAATATGTATTCTATCAATGTAATTAGTGAATGACATTGATGTGATTAAATTTACTTGTAAATCGTTTCTAAGATTGATAGATATGGCGCCATGTTTCCTCTTTGGTCGTGTCCAGCGAATCAAAATCGGGTCTAACATGACTTATTTTGACTGATAGAAATAAACTTCATAACTTTTTTATTTAAACAATAGTAAATTCATACACTGTGTTGTCTTGTATTGATGATCTGTTTCCATTTGCCATGCATACTTTTTCCAAGTGGACAAACTTGAATGGATCACTCTGGGATAATACCAAATTCTCAGAAAAGTTTATTACAACAGCTCCTGCAAAGGAGTAGGTATGTTAAGGCCCATATTTGACCTAAATTTTAGATTTTATGACACAACAATAAGTTGATGTGAAAATGCTGTTTATCAGCCGTCTTCTAATAATTCATAACTCTAACTCATATTATTTTCACGATTTTGACAAAAACGGGCACATTTGACTATTTCAACATGAATGTAATATTTTCTGTAAAAAACACGAACTTTTTGGTGGTATTTTGTTCAGAATAGATATGTCCGCACAAAAACAGCACAAAGATATTCTAAGTAAACATTTATTCTTGATAGACCATTAATTTTGCAATATTTGGTTGTGGTGATTTGGTGCGATCTATATCCAAATCGAGATAATTGTATCAAATTTCGTGTCTTATTTAGTAATTTCTGAGTATTTCACAATTAAAACAATTTCTATGTGCCATATGAACGTTGTGCAACCAATTAAACAAAAAAAAACTGTTGGATTTTCTGCTGTCAAGTGAAACCTTGGACCGTAGTGCAACGTGGTGTAACCAAGTAATGACAAACTTCTTGCAATTCCTCTAGACGCAGAGGCCTTGCTGCAGTGTGTTTAGGTAGGACGCGGCCATGAAAATCACATCACCGAGGTAGTGGTCTGAATTTTTCGTCACCGTGACCCTTAAAAGCGTAGTTGTTACATAAATCAAAACATCAAGATACAAAGTCACCAAAACAACGATCTTGAAGTCGACAAAGATACACCAACACAACCACGTCTCCTTTACCGAATTATACCCCCCCCCCCCGAGGGCAGCCGGGGTATAGAAATAGGCCGTTCGGTTTCTCCGCTTGCAGGTAGAACCCCTGCTAAAGGGGCGTTCGTTAGTTCGAGCGGGATGTATAAATACTCGAACTCCCCTTCTCGAAGGTTGTACCGGGAAAAGAATAGGCACCAGGTATCTCCGTCCTGGAAGCACTAGTCCTCTAAAAGGGGCGTCCCTGATTGTGGGGGGGATGTATAAATTCACAATCCGTTAAGAGGGCGACGTTAAAGACGCCCCGTTTTTAGGAAATGCCACGCCTTAAGCACGTTAAAAAACCGCTTGTAGCAGCTCATTTTGAGTGGACAGTAGCCGGCCAGTTACAAGGCTAAATGTTCCGTACCTATCCAACCCGCAATTTTTCCAGTGCCAGCCTAAAAGTCCCTCCCTTACCGGTCATTTGCTCACAGTCTACATATTGATTTATTGTTTAACTTGTTTATGTCCTGAATATGCATGAAATATTTGCCACTGGACGTTAGACAACAATCAATCAATCAATCAACCGAATTATTCCAACTAGAACCATCATCAAATTACCTAAATACTACAAGTTCCTTCAGGGATCGTCCGACTGAGAACATTTATTTTTTGTTTAGGACGTTGCACCAGCAACTACCACACGGACGTTTTTGGCGTGAGCGCTTAAATTGGACGTAGTTAAAGTAATTTTTTAAAAAATTACGTGCATTTCTTTTATTGGGACCCTCTCTCGCGATTCATATCAGAAGAAATAATATTAAAACTCCATTCAGGCGAGCCTCAAAGCATTTTTGCAGGTTATTTACTAGTAATCAAAGTTTAAATATACTCACGGAAAAAAGAAACTGTCCAAGGCTTTCGCATTAATTAAAATATATACCGAATATTTATTTCTAGCAATAATTACAATAACATCATCAGAGAACATTTTTTGTCTTTTAAACAAATCTGCATGACTT
>JAULBM010027694.1:0-11152 GCA_032357055.1 Geukensia granosissima
TGTGAGCATGGCTGGATGCAGAGACGTACTCGTGTATGAGTATTCATACATCGAAGCGTCTCTGCGACGGAGATTGAGATATTATATCTTTATCTTATTCCTGTGATTGGATGTTTTGCAAAAAAAGGTCGTCACGCAAAATCTCCCACTTAGTCAAGCTGAAAAGAGGGAGATCTCCCTCTTTGTTTATTCAAATGGATAACAGGTACGTGAATTGCTTTCAAGATTTTTGTTGATTGATTGAATGTTGCTTAATGTCCAGCGGCAAACATTTAATGCAAATTCAGGATGAGAGAATATTAAAGAATGATAATGAATGAATCCTGCTTTTTACCAGACCAACATGCTGAACCCGAATTTTAATCGCTAGCTCACAAAAGCAACAGGCCCCAGGAAGACATGCCACTTTACCCAGACACATTATTCTGACTCTGGGCCGACCAGTCTTTGCTCTTACCCCTAAATGTGTGCTTAGCAGAGAAGAAGCAGATACCAATTTTAAGGTCTTTGGTTTGACTCGGCTGGGATTGAACCAACGACCTTCCACACTCAAGGCAATTAGCTAACCATTACACCACCAAGGTGGTCATTCAAGATTTTGAAGCAAGCACATCAAGTCAACATTTTAATTCATTTAATTCATTTTATTCAATTTTAACTAGTTTAAAATATTAACATGCAACAATAAAACTTTCACAATCCAAAATTGATCAATTTCAATATTCAATCCATTAATCATGCATGACTTCAATAAGTGATATTAACAAAATGTAAATTAATTATTGAGATATAATAAAATGGAATGGCACCAAAATTTCATATTATCATGAAGTTATAGACGGTGAATTTTTTTTTATACATAAAAATGCATATTTCTCCACAAATATAAAAATAGTATATTGGGTTAAATCTCTTTCAGACTATACTCTATGTCAGAGTTTGTTGGAATGGTAGAAACGTAATGAAAGAAAAATTGTCTGCCATATTCTCATAAAATAGAGTTTATTTTGTAGATTGAAAAAAGTGCAAGTAAGTTGCAATACATGTAATAACTTTTAGCAATCACAATGCATTTTAAGCAGCGCCGAGTTTTATATTCTCTACGGGGATTTTACATTGTAAAGTCCGCCATTTGTTTGCTGGAAGTGACTCTTTGCACGCGCTAGCACAAGACCAGGAGTACAAATTGTCAAAGCTGTGTAATAATTAAGAAACTAGAATACGATTACCGGTACTTGTAAAAATTGTTTGAGGCGCACCTGAATGGAAATTTTAGAGTGATTCTTCTAATGTGATTCGAAAGAGAAGGTCTGAAAAAAGAAATGTGCACATTTCTTAAAATTACCTTATCTAGGTCAATTTAAAGCGCTCCTGTCCAAAATGAAGATGGCCGACCATCAATGTTAAATCTCTGTAGAGAAATTCAGAGGCAGAAAATAGTACGTAAAACATTATTTCATAGCATAAAACATGAACCATAACCTAAAGGTTGATTCTTTCTTTTGATGAAGTATAAATATAAAGGCAGAAACGCACAAATAATTTTATCAGGTGGAAAATCACACTCCACAAAAGCCTGACACAGAGTATAGATGCTTTTTATACAAGACAACCATACTCAAATAGATACCAATCAATTTAAACCAAAAAATGCAATTTTGATTTAAAAATGTACCTGACTTTTACAAAATATGTAATGTCTATTCTTCAGAATTTGAGCTAAATTTAGACAGTAAAAACTGTGAAGTGCAAAGTCAAGTAACTGTACAGTTTAAAGTTATTACCTTTAAGTAATATCTAAAAATGCCCAATTTGTCTCAAACACTTACAGAATTGCAGAAGCACATATAAAATCAAGGCATATCAATTTTCAAAAATTTAAATATCCTTTTTATTTATAAACATATTAAACATTCAGAAACAAACAGAAGCTGTTTCATACAAAAGCATATAGAATTTGGATTCAGGAGATTGTATTCACTAATTTTATTTTATTTTTTGTTAATTATTAGAATATGATAAAATCTTATCATAAGAGGGGAAATATCTTTCATTTAATATTCTTGAACTGTCCCTAAATTTTAGAAAACTGGATAAAGAAAAATTAGAAAATGCACTTACTGATAAGATTCAAATGAAAAAAAAACTACTAAATGACATATTCATATATTTTGTATGCTAACATATTTAAGCAATGAAGCTTTCAACATTTTTAAAGGTGCAGATGTTTAACAGGTTTTTTTTTCATACCACCTCTGGTCTTAACTTTGTAATTACTTCATGTCACAGGCTTGCAATTATTTGTCCCATTACTGCAATTTTCTACATAGAAATTTTTATGGACAAAGATTTAATTAATTTAGAGAATTAAACCACCTTACTCAGACAATGGTGATGTGAAAGTTAACACTTATTCTGATGACACTGTAAGTCTGTACTGAATGCATATCAATTACACTTTTTTGCACATGATAAGGTTTGTCAGTTACATGCCCTAGGTCAGTGGTTCTGTCCCAGTACTCTGGCTTCCTCGAACCAGTATAAAGACTGCCTTGACTTTAATGAAATATTGTTGAAAGTGGTGTTGAACTCCAATCAAACAAAACCAACTCAGTTGGCCAGAGAAAGAATCCTTTATAAAATTTCTCATTTCATTTCTACTGAATAACAAATATGGCTGCCATGGACAGCCTGTCGTCTGAAACTACTTTGCCTAATAAATTGAAACTTAATTGGAAACAGAGGCAAAATGTGTCCTGGTGGACAAAGATGCCCCCGCTTGGCAAACAGGAAGTAGATAGACGACAGATCTGAAAAGGGGAGACACGGTACAACTCACTCTTATAATGCTTCAGACCAAATATCAAATCAATCCAACATACACAAGCGGAGAAATCTTTGACGAATATTGACGGACGTACAGACGTACGTACAGGGGTAAAACTTAATGTCCCCGACGCCTAAAGGCGGGGGCATAAAAACCTTTACAAATTTTCCTTATCATTGGCTTGTAAAGGGAGATAATTCAATATTTTTCATCAAATTATGAATATAATGCAGTTTTGATTGTATATAATATCTCATGAAGACAATCAGTGTTGTATCTTGCAAACTACAATAACAATCCTGCAAGTTCTTTATGGTCCAATTTAAAATCAAACAATTTAAAGAAAACACATGAATTAAAGGTTATCAGAAAGCTCTGCTTTCAGCATATAGCACCAAAATGAATAAATGGAACAAATGATAGAAATTATTTACACAATAATACTTTTGTATTCACATTATATATAAAGATGCATCCAATGACATTTAACAAGTAATATGGAATTTCATTCACTTTCAAAAACAGCAAATTAACACTAAAAAAGTGACATTGTATGAAAATAAAATACATGCAATTACATGTACATCTATCTTTCAAACTTAATTTGATTCAAGTGGTTAAAAAACATGTAGGCAGTTTTAAATCCTGCAATTCCCTGCAAAACTTGTAAATACTTTTTGGAAAAGGGTGGGGGGAGTTATGAAATGTATTTCATTTTACAATACTGTCTGATTCACAAAGGTTGACTGAATGGAGAAACCGTCAAACTGGCCATTCTTAATACAGAAAAAGTTATAAACATTGTGATCATAATGGTCCTTATTTGTTTAAAGATCTTTTGTCAGAGTGAAAATCAGTGCTGAATAAATTGTAAATAATCTGGAGATTAATTCAATATTGATTGCTAATTTCTACATGTTTGCTGCTTCAAAAAAATAAGTAGTTCAGTCCTAATTTAAAGTTAATACCACTCAGTCAAGTTTTGTTTTATTTCAATACAATCTATCAAACATCAGACCATACTTATTTATTAAGGTATAAGGACTATTATAAAAATGGGGGTCAAACATTTTTATTCTTTTAACATTTTATAGGAAACTGTGATATAACGTTTTTTGTCTAGAAAAATTATCTTTTAACCTTTTTTAATTATCAAAAGGTTAACTATTATTTAATAATATTTCCTGAAGACCCCGATCTTTTCAGATGTTTTTACATGAGATTCTTCTAGAACATCCGTGTATTCATATGGTTAATATGGTCTAAATACCTTAAGACTGTTCCAAACATAATTGGTTGAGAGGGTCAAGAGACATTTAATCTTAAATCTACATGCATAAAAAAATTAGAGACATCCTCTTAGAGATTTTCAAAAATAACCAAGAACTACAAAATGAAGAATTTCCCATCATCACACCAAGTTAAATCTAGAAAGGCAGTAATATTTTATTACTAGTATGTAAATTTCAAAGATTCAACTGACAATTTTAAGAAACTATAGAATTTTAAGAAACTCAACGATGAAAGTACTGTTTAATCAACATAGAAAAATGTCTCCAATGTTACACAGATTCCCCTGCTCCGACAAACAGGAAGTCGACATATGACAAACCTGAAAAGAGGAAACATTGTACAACTGACCCTGATAATGCTTCAGAAAAATTATCAAATCAATCCAACATACCCAAGCTGAAAAATCATTGAAGAACATTTTACAGCATGGAAATTCCATCAATGTGTTGACAAACAGAAAGTACACAGACATCGGACCTGAAAAGTGGAGATATGGTACAACTCACCCTGATAATGCTTCAGACCAAATATAAAATCAATCAAACATACACAAGCTGAGAAATCTTTAATGAAATTTGACAGACTTCAGACATAGGGATGGACAGATGAGGGTAAAAATAAATTGACAAAAATTAGGTCACATAGAAAAATTGGGTACTCATTCAGTATACAGTGAAATAATTAACACATTAAATACTACAAAGTATATAGAGATCTCAGAATTCATAAATGTTTACTGAGCTTTTGTTTTTTTCTCCATGATCCTCCTATCACTTTCTCTCTGAAAGAAATAAAATGCTTCTCCCAGTAAAACTGGAATGGCACGGTTATCAAGGAAATATGTTTGGAATCGATCTGGTCCATCTCCTCCTGAGCGATACTGGTCTAACTGATGATTCAAGGCTTTCCAGTCTACTTGTATAGCAGGATAAAAATCCTTCAAAAACTGCATATACTTGGGTGTTGGAAAAGGAATCTTGATCCTGATAACATCCATTAAATATGGATCATCCATAACACAATTATCCATTGGCAGTGAAACAGCTTTAGAAATCTCAGTTATGTATTCATTCTCCATTAGAAGGTAGTCAATATACTTTCGTATTATTCCTCTGTGACTAATTGATCGAACCTGTGAAGGGTCAATTTCTTCTGTAGGTGATTCAGACTCTTTTGTTAAGAATTTTGGCTGAACAAGAATTGTTTTTGTTGGTTGTGCTGGAACAAACATATTTTTAACAATTTCTTCATAGTTAGCAACTGAGGTTTGTGATGCTTCTGATGATCTTGAACGTTTACGTCTCTTTGTTGGACTGTCTGTCTCATTATTCAGGTTTCGTTTCCCATGTTTTGGATCTAACAACACAATCTTTCTGGCTTGCTGATTAACAGCATTGCCTACTTCCCTAAATGGTGTATTCTGACCAACTATTACATTAGTTTGTGGCATTGAAAAGTCCATTGGCATTGGATGAAATTGTCTAAAATCTAGTGGCATCCTTGGATGATCATCATCATGTTCAAAATCATAAGACAAGCGGTGTTGATTGATTCCATTTCCTGACATTCTAACAGGCATGCCCATGTGACCAAAACTGCCGTTTTCTGGATTTTGATACACAGAATGATCTTGGTTGACCAGATTGTTGTTGGAATCATACATGGAAGTATTTGGAAAATTTCCTTCCCAGTATGGATCCTGTGGTTGCCCAAACATAGTGGGATGCCAAGTTGGTCCATACAATGGTTGACCTGGAAATCGTCCTGGAAAAAGTGGAGTCTGTCTGTTGAAATTTGTATTAAAGTCTTCACGATCACCAGAACTACAATAACCATAGCCTGAATTAGTTACACGCGTATCTGCTACATTTGAATGTGGGATGGAAGGCAAATTTTTACTTGCCGCCATATCTGTCATTAGTCTTGCAGCTGCCATAGCATCTTCATCATGTGATCTGACATAACTTAAGTCAAGAATATTTGTTGCTTCTTTTTGTCCAAGTTCATGAAGATTTTGTTCTCTGTCTGAGATTGTCTCCTGATGACACACAGGGATAACATGTTGTAGTGCTGGATCAGATTGTATGGTTGGTGTAATACTCTCAATACTATGATCTATTGAATCTCTACTATCTTCTTCCCTTTCCACAGTCTGGTTATTACTATCCTTACTGGTACCAGCTGATATATCAACTGCCCTTGAGTTATCTTTCTGCTCAGAGGAATTTTCAATAACAGAGTCATCTGACAATGCAATTACATTGACTGGCTGCCTGCTTTCAGAACTATCTTCTTTATCAACAGTTTCCTGTGCTTCAGAAAGTTTTGTCCCCATTATTTCATTAGTATTCTGTGTTTCTTCATCACTGTGGCTTTGTTTGTCTGGTTGGTCTGTCTCATCGTCTGTGTTATCTTCGTCAATACATATGGTTATTGCTTTACTAAACAAGTCCATAACAGAATCAGTTGGCTTGTGGATAATATTTTTTCTTTTTCGGCTTGACTTCTTGAAAACTTCTTTTTCTCTTACTGCCAGAAGTGACTTGGGCTGCAAAACATAAAATTTGAATGATATGTAACAATCATCTAATTTTCAAACAGCTTAATTGGCATTTGCTCATTTTTCATGATTTTGGCATGCATAAATAGTCTATATATTTGATCATTTCAGAGAAAATGCTATATGTCTATGATGTTACATTTTTCATTACATTAGAAGAAATGTCAACAATGATATATCTGTCATCATTTTGGAGGAAATTAAACATTGTAAAGGGTTTCTGTTTTAATCCTATATGGTTTTCTAAATTACATCTGCTTTTAAATCAGTAGTTTGATTCCCTCAAGAGTATATCAATCATATTGGAAAATTTAGTGTTATTGAAAGTGGAAGTCAGAGTGCCCTAAAGAACCACCAACTTTGACCTATGTGAGATTAAATATTGTCCCCTCTGAAATATTGTACATTAAGGCTTTTGTTCCTCATGATGAAGTCTGAGAACACAATATCATGAAATATTATTGTCTTGGGTTTTCCTAAGAAATAAATAACAGAAAGGAACACTTTTTTAGTTTACATTGTAACATGCATTGCTTTAGCTTTTGAGGAAATTTAATAAAGGACCTTATGTAGATACTTCCTACCAAGTTTAGTTCCATTTGGCCCAATGGTTTCAGAAGAGAAGATTAAAATGTGAAAAGTTAATGGATGACGGACGACGAACGCCAAGTGATGACAAAAGCTAACATGGCCTTTGGCCAGGTGAGCTAAAAATAGGAGATGCGGCATTATTGTCCATGAGACAACTACCCACCAAGTGGCAGTAGAATTTAAACTTCTACAGGTCCCATTATGGCCTTCAACAATAAACCAGAGTCCATACCATAACCTGAACTACCTGTTGGTCTGAATGAGAAACTGAAGTTTCTTTTTTCAATGTTGAATTATCAACTTCTGTGGCCTTCAAAGTATCTTTCTCAGATAAAGAAATACCAGTCTCCTTAACACATGTAACATCCTTGTCTGATACACAGTCATGTCCCTCATTAGCTGTGAGTTCCTTAATTCTTTCTGTAGCGTTTTCCCTGCCTGTTCCATTTTCAGCAAGATTGTCTGTATTATCTCCCCTGCTGATGTTATTTTCAGTACATTTACTTCGATTTTCGTCATTGTTTAAAGTCTTTTTTGTACTTTTTTCTTTAGTTTCAGTATGGCTGTTAGTTCTCTTGCGTAAAGTTCTTGGAGTCAGCTGTAAAAGAAGTAGAATTTCACTAATGAGTAGAATAAAAAAAAAATTCTGCAAAATAACCAAAAAAATTTCAACCATAGGAAAAGTATCTTAATTTAGAATTTTGAATATGAGAGATTTAATAATGCACCAGTAATCATTCCCAGTACTTCTAATATAGCCCATTTCATAAAGCCAGTGTTCCTCACACATGACTGTTTTTAAACTGTTATGGTATGGACTCCAGTTCATTATTGAAGCCCATAATGGGGCCCATTTATTTTCAACTTTCATTTGGCTGACAATCATACCACATCGACCAAGATATCAGTGATTTTCCATGGAATATCATTTTACATTGAATTCAGCAATGATAGCCACCTTGGTTGGTTGAATAGTAAGCTGGATATAATTTCAAATCATATACCACCAAAGAACTGTTCTTCAAAAGTTTGGCTAAACATTTTCAGACCTTAAGATATTTAAGTGTATCCTGCTCAGTCCCATTTTTAACTAGGTTTTGCCTAGGGAGGCCACCCTGGTTAGCGGGTTGGGTCATCAGATTAATTTAATACTCTATGTCAAGCTTTTTTGGAGTGCAATTTTTGCACTCAATTAAATGATATGTGTTTTTCTGGGTTTGTACTTAATTTAAATCAAAAGAAAGAATTATCCCACGGTTAATGGTTCATGTTTTACACTTTGCAGTAGCATTTTACATACGATCTGCCCCTGAATTTCTCAACAGAGATTTAGCGTTGAGAGTTTGCCATCGTTGTTTTAGGCCGGAGTGCTAAAGTTTTACCTAGATAAGGTTATTTAAAAAGTGCACACAAATTTTTTATTCTGAACAGAACCTCAATTGGCTAGGAAGTTACAGTCAAGAATATTTAGAGATTATTTCCCATGTTAACCTTGTGTTAGCTATGGCAGCCATATTTGTTAATCAGTGAAAAGGCCAGATAAAATTCTGTCAGTGGATACATGTAATATATGGACCATTCATCTGATGATTAGTTCCAATATACGCAGCAGATTCACATCAAAACAAAAATCAATCAATATTTTGTGAAAAGTCTTGCCCTACATAGAATTTTGGCACTTGCATGTAATACCTTGTTTTCTTTGGCTATTAATGATATTTTTACATTTAATCCAGCAGTGTGTGTTTAAATTTTTTTTTTACTTTGATTTTATTTTATTCAAACTTTTTCATAAAAAAGAATCATCAGTTAAATACATTTTTCTGAAAAAAAAAACCATAAATGTACAATCTGATTCAGTGACTTCAAGATTTCAAGATTTTATTAAAACACTCTGACAGTTTATTGATGCCTTAGCTTACAATACCAGGTTTTTTATAATCTGTATTTGGATTCAGAAACAGCAAATACTTTTTCAAGGTTGGTACATCTTGCTGTCTCTTGTTTTTAGTTTTTGGGTTTTTTTTTTTTTTTTTTGTTGCCTGTGTACTTTATGATTTTCAAAGTTAAATCTTATGCAGTTGGTTTATGTTGTTTTGTCACTGTAGGGTCCACTGTTTAACTTAGAACATCTTGGTTGGTCTGTTGGAAAGGCAAATATCATTCTGACAGAGAGTACCTAAGGAACATCACTAAAATTAAGTTTTAACATGGCTAGGCAGTTTCAGCCAAGAAAATTTTTTAAAGAATTTATCAGTTTCCAAGTTTCCTATTAAACAAAGTTTGGCTTTGTCAACAAAAATTTTATAGCAGACGAATTATGGACCATTCTACAATGTTTGGTTCCAACTGGAGTAGATGAGATGACCTAGTGGTGTCAGAGGAGAAGATCTTTATATTAATGTTGACAAACAGAAAACTGGAGGTCAGACATATTTTGATGGCAAAAGCTCTGACACATGTCCTTTTTGGCCAAGTAATTGAAGTGTACTAAAAAACTAATGACTAAATTGTCAGAAACCATATATTTACCAAAGATTCATTTGGCTCTTTTCCTGGGCTACAATCAGTAGATCCAGCTTTAGACAAAGGATTTTCTGTTGATTTATGTCTCTTTCTGGTTGATTTAGTCATCTTTAATTTAAACTGTAATATAGAAAGGAATAACAAAATGATTATTACTTCTCTTTGATATAAGATTTAAAGAATAAAGGGCAATATGTACTTTTCTTACTTTAATTTGAATGGATGTGCTGTTTTTATTTAAATGTTCATATGTGTGTAAAGTCATAATGAATGTAAGAAGAATGACTTTTTAAAAGAAAAGGTTTACATAAAAATCATGAAAATAAATAAAAAGATGACAAGTCACAATACAGAGCTACTAATAAGCTGCAACAAAAACCAAATAAATTTAGCTGTTGATGGGTTTTGAAACCCTATTTAATTAACAACTATTCTAGCTATATATTGACAACCGTCAAGACTGATAATAAATGCACCAATTAAGACCAGTAGATACTGTTCAAGCTCTATATAATAACTTTTTGAAGTTCATATTTATCCCCAAAACTTCAAACTGACACCTATTTTACATCATGGAACAGTCAGACCTGCCATTCCCCTGGTCTCGTCGGAGAAATTTGACAATATCTCCAGTGAATATAATCTATCATTGGACAGCGTTTACACTGAATACCCAAAACACTGCCTCCAAGGAAAACTCAATAAATCTATGAGTGCCAAAGCTAAAGAATTAAAAATCGAGACAATTGATGAAAACTTTTAAGAACCAGCAGCCAACATGGTTGCTTTCAGGGTTACTGCCGACAAGTTAGCCATTTGGATAAAAGGGCTACACATTTTGTACTATGATATCTATGGAAACTCAGATGAATTCCTTGTTGATTGGAATGATGACCTTAAAGACTGGGGGAAAAAACAGTCTGGTAGAAAAGCCAAATGCATTGACTTTGGGACCCCTGAAATTAAGCTCATGTTTAAAATCACTTTTCATATAAACACTGCATGCATGGTGTCTTACAAGCTCAGGGTGTACTGAGAGATCACTTCACAAGGAAGGACTTTCCACCTTTAAAGTTTATTATTGCCAAAATTATTAAATTTAACAAGTCAATCCTACAGGAATGTATTCATGGCAATCCTAAAATAAATATCTGCCTAACACAAACAACTGAATGCAAGCCATCAGCCACTATAACTGAAAGTGATAATGAAGACGACACATTTGTTAAGACTTTACATGTTCAAGAAGACCCAATGGATCAGAATAACAACACAAATAAAACTAGGAGTTGTTTTTGGTCACAAAAACATGTCTCCCCCCGAGTATGCACATATTTACTGTATGATGTCTTTTC
>JAULBM010027705.1:0-11152 GCA_032357055.1 Geukensia granosissima
ATGTACAGTTGCAATTTATTTAACTTGAACACGATAATTTAAAACCCTTGATATTAAAAATATTAAAATATATGTCTTTACGTTTCAATCGTTCTGTCGTTCGTTTTCCCACGCACGATAAAAGCGTTCGTTCGTTCGTTTTCCCACGCATGATTAAAGCGTTCGTTCGTTCGTTCGTTTACACGAAAATAAACGAACGAACGTTCCTATCGTGCGTGGGAAAATGAACGAACGAATGAATCGTTCGTTTGTAAACGAACGAACGAACGCTCTAGGCGTGTGTGGGAAAACGAACGAACGAACGATAAACGATACACGAACGAACGATAAACGAAAAACGAACGAAAGATATGTTAAGTTATACGAACGAAGGTCTAAGAAGAATTACATTTAAATTTCCATTCAAGTGCGCCTCAAACCATTTTTTCATGTTATTCAATCCTATTTAATTACTTAATTATTACGCAGCGTTGACAATGTGTACTACCGGTCTCGCGCTAGCGCGTGCAAATAGGCACTTCCGGCAAACAAATGGCTGAATTTACAATGTAAAATTCCCGTAGAGAATTAAAAACTCGGCGGAACTTAAAATATATCGTAAATGCTAAAAAGTATTATTGTAACTTACTTGCACTTTTTTCAATCTACAAAATCAACACTATTTTATAAGAATACGGCCGACAGTTTTTCTTCAATAACGTTTTAACCCGTTACAACAAACTCTGACATAGAGTATAGTAAAGCGTTGTTTTGTTTATGCTCTGGAAGAACAAGGTATGAGCTGCCATACGCTCGGGCAGCTGGAATATTACTGTCAATGAACGGGATGTTGACTATACGAAAGTCGAGTGATAACGTTTGTCATATAGTTGAAGCATTGCCCTAATTGGCTTATTCAAGATGACGATCAATGTAAGAGGTCAGGCTTGGGAGTGTTATTGTGTCTTTAACTTCAAGCTTAGTTTAGATGAGGTTAAGAAAATGAATGAATCGTGCATTGTGTAGTGAGAGAGTATTATCTATATACAGAAGTTCGAATTAAAGGTTTGGGCTAAATTTGTTTTTTCTTTGATTGCTCTTAAAGAATATCTGCCTCAAACGAATGAAACATTTTGCAAGGCATATGGCAAATCCAGCAATAAAACTCTGCTTGTAAGGAACACTCGTGTGCCTGTTGTTCAAATACAATTAAAGGAGATATTGAGAAAGTTAAGTTTGCTCGTTTTACGACATGAACGGTAGGATGTTAAAATAGAATGAAGGGATGAATGTCAAGGACATCTCTAAAAAAAACAAAGAAAATTGTTGTAATTAATAGTTCTTACACGACAGTCAACAAATCCTTGTGATGCGCTCTAGATCGCCCCAAAGAAAAGTAAACGTATAAATAAAAATAATTTTAAAAAACAATTTGAAAGAAAAATATCAAACAATGATCTCGAATCCTGTCTTGTAACAGCCACCTGATACATGTGGTGGCATGAAATATGTTTTGCTGGAACAATGGTTAGGGTGCTGGCCTCGAATGCTGAAAGTCGTGGGTTAGATTCTTAGCAGGCTTAAATCAAATCTTCAACTATTTGCTGCTAGACCTTAAGCAATATTCAGTCTATGTTTTTTTATCAAAAACCTTCCCCACATTCAGACCAAAGGCAAAATCAAACCATTTACTATACGAGTCATGCCAGTCCAAAAAGAGATTCTTATAAAATCTTTTTAAAACCGAAGACGGTCTAAATAGTTTTATGATGTAGGAAGAGTGCTAAGATTAATAATTTATCTATATCCAGGTATAATATTTTTTTAATTTATTTTTTTAGGATAATCATAAGCTGTTTTATTTTTTATTTCAGATATTAATGTTGTGAAAAGTATTTTGAAGTCTCTGCAAACGTGAGGAAGATATGAGTGAACTACAATATGTATTATTCTAATCTAATTTGGCATATATACAATACATAAGACAATAAAATAAGATAACTAGTGAACATGGATGAAAGAAATCAACAAAAACTGACTGCACCATATTAGCAGCTATCTTCAAATATTAAAACAGTACACCTATATACCAACAAAACATCAAAACGCATGCACAAACATCGACTACACATACAATGACAGAATCAACATCGAGTACAGTAAATCAAAATCAGTCCACAGAAGAACAACATCAACGTTCAATTCTATCATCACAGCCATTACAATCCGGTCAGCAAACAGCACCTAGTCGTATTGTTGGATCAGTAATGCAACCTACATCATCTCATTCAGGACAACAGTCAACAAACAATTCGAATCCTGGATTAGTAGTGCAACTTCCATCTTGTTCAGGCTCACAAACAGCATCGACTCCTATTGCCGGATCAGTATTACAATCTACATCTTATTCAGGACAACAGACAGCAACCAATTCGAATGACGGATTAGCATTACAACTTCCATCTTGTTCAGGCTCACAAACAGTATCGATTCCTATTGCCGGATCAGTATTACAATTTACGTCTTATTCAGGACAACAGACAACAATCAATTCGAATGCTGGATTAGTAGCATCACTTCTATCTTGTTCAGGCTCACAAACACCATCGAGTCCTATTGCTGGATCAGTATTACAGCCTCCGACTAATTCAGGGCGACCAATAATTTCTAATCATATTACAGGGTCAGTAGCGCAACCTACTTCTTGTTTAGGACAATCGACAGCACCAAGTCTTAATCCTGGATCCGTTATACAACCCTCTTTATCTTCACCACAATATCAAACAGTTTCACAACAAACATATCTTACTAACAGGTACAAAAAATCTTATTTCTTGAAGAATTTATTTCTTTCTCACACCTTTTTAAAAAACCACACTGTTTTTTTCTGATCATTCCCGCAAGTATTTAAAAACTTGACAAAAAGTATTCGACATATGGTGATCACCTTATATAACAAATATTCCCTTCATCTGGACTGTTTCTGGATATTTATTCATAATTAAAAGCCTTAAGATATTATTCAGATCTTTGTTATTTATACGTTTTGGATGGTTGCCACATATGCAATTATACCTATTCTTCCCTATCTTTATGGATAAAAAAATGTCTTTATAACTTACATTTGGTCTATGGTCTAGCGTTATGAATTTTGTCTGAACCTTTGGTATCTTCGAATTACTTTAACATTAGTTGCACGGGTTTATTAACCTTATCAAACTTTGAGAAAAACATTTTTGAGAAGTATTCGATTATATCATTTTACATAACGATATAAAAAGAAACTTTGAATTGTCAGGATGATATGCGTAATACGTTTCACAGAAAATGTTCAAGACAAAAGGTCAATGGAGGAGCTAGGGATAATCGAATGGTTAGATAAAAGGGGAAAATTAAATAGGCATGCAAATCTCGAGAAGAAGAACATGGTGGAACAAGACCGCAATTATACAAAAAAACTAAAAACAAAAAAAAATATTTATGACCAATGGAGGTAAAGTCACTTACTGAAAAGTAAGGAGTTCCTGCCTGTTTTAAGACAACTGTCGCAATTTCTATTTTGCCATATTAATTGTAGTCATTCGAGATTATCTGTGCTAATAACTTAAATGTGTTGAAAACATGAGTAATTTATTAGCTTAGCAATGACAACAACAAACATACTAAATACAGATTAAGCTGAAGAATGTTCTGCGCTCTAAAACGGCGGAAAACATATAGAAAAACCATAATATGCTTAAGCAAACACACATTGCTTTACTTAGCAGTCTTTAAACCATGTGTAGATCAGATATCAATATAAAAAAAACTTTTATTTCTCTTAGAACTAAAATAATTCTTTTCCAACTTTATATTTCTTATTCATAGTTCAAAAAGTGGAAAAAATCTTCTTTGGGTCGATGAACAATTAAAATGCTTTAAATTTTTCTAGTTTTTTTTTAATTGTACATGTTTATTTCATTGAAATCTTGTAAAAGAACTTTAAGTTATATGCTTCTAAAGATTTCCCGCATAAAGTGGGTTTTTTGTGTCTTTTAGGTTACCTGGCCACTTGACAAATGATGAATCCAACTTTCTGCGATTTTCTCATTTGATTCAGAAAATTGCTCCACAGGCTGTAAGATGTCGGTTTGACAAAGTATTTCCACCTAGTGACCTTGACCGAATTATCAAACAGAATCTTACATTGCTAATGGAGCTTTACCAGAAAAGAGTTCTGACAAAACAACAATGGAAACTGATTATGCCTTATGGTAAAATAATATTATGTTAAGAAAATGTAAATACATCGTCTTCAAGTTCCATTAAAATACTTAATCTCAATGGAATATATATTTTACTTAAATTTTATTTCTAAATATACACCATATTCTCTGTATAATCTGGTTAATAGGAATTTTGAAGAGCACGAAACAGAGACTGAATGTTTCAGCAACATTTGTTAATAAAAATTGACTATTTCTGAACATCTTATACTGGATCGTACTTTCCTGCAGTCAAGATATTTTGGCAAGTCTTAGCAAGAAAGGGGTAGGTACGTTAAGGCCCATATTTGCCCCAAAATTTTAGATTTTAAGACACAACAATAAGTTTGAGAATGGGGTAGGTACATTAAGGGGTAATATTTGCCACAAAATTTTAGATTTTAAGATACAACAATAAGTTTGAGAAAGGAGTAGGTATGTTAAGGCCCAAATGTGCCCAAAAAGTTTCAGATTTCACTACACAACAATAAGATTATGTGATAATGTTGTATAAGGCCCCTTTCCTAATACATCATAATTTAAACTCTTGATTTTGACAAAACAACAGGGAACATTTGACTATTTTTATCATAACTTTTTCTGTAAAATATCAACTTATTGGGTTCAAAATGTCCGCACAAAAACGTCGCATAGATTTGTAAATATATATATATATATAAACGTCTTAAATTTGTGACAACTCTACAATATACTCCCCCCCACCGGATCTCTGAAGCATCAGATGATACAAGATTAACATGAAATCAATTATAAACGTCTGAAAATTAACCTAACAGTGTTAGGGATAAATTTGGTATCGAACATATTTTAAATATATATATATACAAACTTATATTAAATCTTAACTACCAAAAGCAATCAATGAAATAGATAATAAATTTGTTTTAAAATTTAGGCATATATCAAAAGAATCTTCACAGCTGTAGACGAAGGTGCAATGGAGGACGCAAAGAAGTTATTATCCTGTAAGAAATATTCTAATGTTCGAGACAAATGCGGACGAACCCTGCTTCATCGGTGCATTATGAAAGAGAGGAAGGATATGTTAAAATATTTAGTAGAAATGTGTTCCCAGCACATTAACACAGGAGACAGTGTATGTATAGTTAAAATAGATATAAGGGTTTTAAATGATATTGACTTATCAACTCGTGGTACTTGACAGTTTTAAGGTCTTCAATAAGCACTAATTAAACGTCTGTGGAATGAATAAATAAAACACTTACATAGTTTCAGAGATTCAAAAGTACACATTGAAATACAAACATTACGAAAATAGAAATAAAAAAGCAACACATTTCCCGAAAGAAGTACAATATACGTTCAGAAATGGAGGATACTCACTTAAACTTATGAACTGGTGAGACTGTATAATAAAATCATTTTTGAACCTTTAAATTTGATTAGCTTTAAAAAATTGGGATATCTGTTTACCTTATTATTGGTTCATATGTTACACCTTGTAACACGTGTCACACGACCATAATAAAATTAACAACATTGGTAAAAATATATTTTGAAATCATATCGTTTAAAAAATTAGGCGACTGTGTTTTTGGTAAGATGAAAAAAATCACCACAAACAAAATCAAATTTTCAGGTTTTTTAAATAACAAAAATTCCGTTTTCTACACCAACTTTTTTTCAACCAGTTTCAGGGATTGATTTGGTCCTTTCCATATCAATAGTCTCTGACTCATCAAGTTTAACTGTAAATTGAGAAAGATGAACACATCTTTGTACTTGCAATGACCTGTAACATTTTCCCGTTCAAATGTAACATTTCATTTCCGTCGTTTTTATTATTTTAAATGAAATTTGAAAATTCACTACAAATGGCAGATGAAAGTTAAATGCTGATGAGCACCAGTCTGTGGTTGCAAAAAGGTAACGGCATGCGAATCCCCATGAAACCTGGTTATTTTCAATTACTGTTAAAGTACTATGGTCGTTGAACATAGTTTATTGGTCCAAAATATTGCAAATATTGAAAAAATGCTGCTATCTGATATTTTATGTTTTCCAATATTTGGTCCCGAGCGTACCTGATGAAGGTAAATCCAGACTAGGGCTTGTAAGCTGTGAAATTGAGGTATTTACTATTGTTTTTTTTCAACAATCTGTTTGATAAAAGATAGAAATGCATAGCCCTATTTTTTAAAAAACTTTTATAGTGTCCATCGAAAATCTAGTGAACTAAATGCAAGAGCTAAACGAGACATCATGCAGTGCACATTAGAGAAAAGACGTGGATTGTGTCTTTCTGGAATATATTCCATATTCTTTCTATTAAGGTCTAGGTCGTTTGTACTGCAAAAATGTCTATTAAAAGTTAATCCAATATTAGTTTAAGTAAAATTGGTCATACAACGGTCACATGTGAAATACTCGATGCTGTAAATGTTAAAATACCAAGAAATTGCTTATTTGGATTTTGTCGATTTTGATATAGATTGCACAAAAACATCAGAACCAAACTTTGCACAACATTACTTCTATCATTTTAATATCTTCGTAATGTTTTTGTGCGTTCATATCTAATTTGAACAAATCATCTCAAAAAGTTTAGTATTTTTTACAGCAAATGGTGAATTCATCTTGAAAATTGTCAAATGTGTCCTGCTGTTTTGTCGAAATAATGACAAATATACAAATAAAAGTTATGATTTATTAAAGGAATTCATTAAACAGCATTGTCGACTTATTGTTTCGCCATAAAATCTAAAATTTTAACCAAATAAAGGGCTACCTACTCCTTTTGGGGTAACACATACAATTTTATCATTTGCTATTGTCGCAGAAAACACGATTTTCTGAACAACTGTCTACACATGCTTTCGTCAAGCATTTCACTTGACCATCATTAATTTTTATGGCATGGATTCCTTGCTTATTTTTAAATTGTACAAATTGAGACAAGAATACAAGTGCCAAGAATACATGCATCTGTAAAGGAAGTTTGAATTGATGGTCCTTAAAGGAAGTTTGAATTGATGGTCCTTAACTTTTAAATAGAATGTCAAACAGACCACAGAATTTCTCTAATCAATGTTTAAATATTGGTAACAGTCTTACCCCAGATAAATTTATATGCACGAGATTGCTTCTTATTAATCTGTCCGACAGTTATGCGTTAGATGACCTTCATCAATAGAGGGTTACAGCTGATTAGAAAGCGACTCATCTAAGGATTTTCTGGTGGTAATTGGGAAGATTAAAGTTATCTTTTCAAAAATTTTTAATTGGCATCTGGAATGTTTCGAAATATCTATATCAAACGATGTAGTAACTTTGAAATATAAGTTTAACAATGACAAATAAATATTGTGAATTCTGTTTTGCTATATCAACAGTTCAAGGAGAACCTCTCATCAGTAGTATTAGAACTAATTCCGTTCAAATTACGTTTGCAACTACCCCTGATTGTGACTAACCGCCAACTCTGACTACCAAGTATGACGACGGGTGCCACTGAAGGAGCTGTTTATCCTTCCGGATTACTCGAGTTCGCCTTCGTTTTCATAGGGCTCATTTTACATAAGCTTTAGTTTTCTGTGAAGTGTGTTGTGTAAAGATGCGTTCTAATGGCCATGGTGTTTATTGTCTTCTAAATTATAAATTTTCGCCTGCCCTTTTAAATCGTCAAATTCTTTTCACGTCAGCTATGACAATTCTTGTATATTGTTGATGTTGAAGTTTTTTTTTAATACCACCAGCATTGTCAAGCAGAATAGTTCTAACTATCTATCTAACGGATCTGTTATTTTTTTTACAGATGGACAGAACTCCATTGCACTACGCATACCTGTTTATGCCACAGTCTGATGTCATTCAGCTTCTAGTGAAAGCTGGTGCAATAAAAGAAAGACACGACCCGGTAAACATAACTGTTGTAGAAGAATGCAAAATATAGATAAAGGGAAATAACCTAAAATGCCAATGGTTATAAACTCCTTGATAAATTGACGATTAATTTTCGAAAGACTACTTTTAATCGATTAGTGTAGTACCTAAAATAAAAAAAAAAAAACCACTAATATTAAAATGTTTTTTCTTAAGTTAGAAAACCACATAGTTTAAAAATCTAAATTTAAATATTGTAGTGACATTAAAAATGAATAAATGTCAATAAATCAGTTTACAGACTAACGCTATTTGTTTGTGATATCTTAGAGAATTACCATCCATCATTAGCAACCAACGTAGTATTAAAAATATCCAATACCATTGCTGTTGAATTTATACCTTAATCCAGCTTAAGTCACAAGTTTATTAAAAGAGTAGTCTAATTTGGCTTTTAAATATATGTAATGAATGTTTGTAAGATGTGGATCAAGTCCTTCTGGTATATATTCCAATATACTATTGGTATACTGGACGTGTTGAAATTTTTAAGGTGTAAGTGCGATTTTTAACCTTAAATCCATAAATTATAGGATTATGATATTAACATAAATATAAGAGTTTAATTTTTGTATTTCAAATACATTTTAAATGAACCCACTTCTATTATCATAGTCCAGCTACAAGGGCGACAGATGTCGGACCCATTTTGAGTCATTTTTTTTAGTTTTTGTTAAAGGTGGCTTTTATGCTGCATGCGGCAATAAGAATTATTTTTGTTAAGATGTTTTTTTTATCTAAATTTACACAGTTTCAACACACACATATGATCTGGAGGTTAAACGAAAGTAATATAAACCATTTTCTTAAAAATATTGATATTTCATTAGGTTTGAAAGAAAGATTTTCAGTTAAAGAGGTAAAGAGGTTCTCAGGTTGAAATAATAAATACATATTTTTGAAATAAATAAAAAAGCAAAACATAACAAATATTATAATAAAAAATTTTCAAAGACAGTTTTATTCTTGGTTACCAAAGTGAATATGATTGATTACAGAAATTTCAAATCAAGCTTTAGCAATTAAAAAAAAAGCCACTAAAAACTGTCAGAGTGTATTTTTTAAAATATCAAAAATGTCTGTTGTCGTAAAGGCAATCGTTTGTTGTTAATTCATATACACGTATAATTCATATGTTTTTTAATCTGCATCAAGTAACTTAAATTGATGCGACCAGTCTTTCCCCTAATAAATTACTATGAAAAGTGGCCGTGTGGTTGCTCTGCCAACACGTTATTCATGGTTTGCCATTATTCGACCTGAAGAGACCTGATGAAGGCTAATCTAGAAGCGCGCTTCGTACCAATGAAATCAAAATATTTACAATTGATTAATCATCTATTTGAAAAACGGGAAAATGTAAGGGTTTTGATAACTTTTCTCGTATTTTTAAACAAACGTTCTGTTAATGTTTTTACCGACATTTTGTCTTCGGTGTTCTTGTTGCTGTAAGACGAACACTAATTTGCAAGGTTAAATCAGTATTTGTTTTATATAATGGGACTTAATAAACAATTTAAAATTATACCACACTTGGTGTGTAACAGGCGTGTACCGGCAGATAACACTACACTTGGTTTGAAACAGGCGTGTACCGTCTTCAAACACCACACTTGGTTTGTAACAGGCGTGTATCGTCAGAATTAACCAAACTTGGTTTGTAAAATATGCGTTTACGGTCAGATAACACCACATTTGGTTTGTAACATAGGCGTGTACCGTAATATAACACCACACTTGGTCAAAACTCAAAATTAGACCCAATGACAATTGATAGCACAAGAACTTTATTTATTAACATGTCTATATTAAGTTTGTAAATTAAAATGCACTCGGGCGATTTAGAGTTTGTCAAAAGATACGGGATAGTTTTCTTGACATCTACTCAAACCAAAGTTGTAGTTACACAATTTGAAATATTATTATTTTCCACCAGGAAAAATTTTGCCAAAAATGTTGACAAATGTGGACAAAACAAATGTGATATAATCATAATATGCAACTTAAATTTTAATTTTCAGAAAGGACGAATAGCAACGGACTACGCATTAGAACATGTAGGGTCAGTAACTCACAAAGCTCTGCAAGGTGAGGTCCGGGATTTTGATTTGACCATTTATCTAGCAGAGACCAGTTTTGACAACACCCTACGAAATGCAATAAAGGTAATCATTACTAATTTTGGCTTATCAATTTTTTACTAAAAATTTTCCAATCCTTAAATAATTATTCGACCAAATTGTGAACAAATATTCTGAACATGACATCACTAGTCGTGTTTCGAATACTTACCATTATAGTGAAATTTATTAGTTCAATAGTTTTTATGCCTTTCTGGAAGAAGATAGTCAGAATAAACTTGTATTTGTCTCCCTTTGAATAACTTCTTGAACATGATATGACACCCGAATTTGGGTAAAGCACAAATCTTAATTTTGATTAAATAGTATAATCTTTCGAATATTTACTTTATCTTTTCAGAGAGGAGATATTGAAACAGTCAAAAAACTGATATCAGGTGTTCAAAACTTTGGTAATCTATCACGCTACAGTCCTGTGTTATTTGATTGTGTTGATAACAAACAAACAGACATTGCCAAATATCTCATTTTGGCAGGACTGAAATCAGACATCTGGAAAGAGGTATTTACTTGCGATTTTACAAAGCACAGTGGTATAGTGCAATATATTTAATTTTATAAAAAGCGGGAACAAAACGATTTCAGGATACGGCAAATCAAAAAACAAGACCATACTTTTTCTGGAATTAACACGACAAACATACTTTTAAATGCCAAGTGTGGTAAATTGTGAGAGCATGATGATTGAAAGAAGCAGTGCATATTTTATCAGAGTAGAAATATTATACGAGAGATCTGAAAGACATATAAAAATAGGAGATGTGGCATGATTGTCCATGAGACAGCGACCCACCAAGTGATCGTAGAATTTTAACTTCTACAGGTCCCACTATGGCCTTCAACAATGAACCAGAGTCCATACCA
>JAULBM010027715.1:0-11152 GCA_032357055.1 Geukensia granosissima
TTCCATATTCAAGGTTACCAAAATTTTTTGGCTTATTTGGAGGGCCGAAATACCACATTCGTGGCTCTACCCCTTTGCCGCAACATAAGTGAATCTGTATTTATAAACAAAAATTTCACAACCAAATATATCATATTATATATCGTTTGAATTCTAATTTTTACCGGAGCTGAAGTTGTAGGTAATAATCCATTTTAACTTGAAATTTTTTAAAAAATCTTCCTAGGGTGTAACGTTAATTTTTTTCTACTTGTAAATTTGCTTAATTTCGTGGGTGCAATCGACCAATGCTCTTTGTAACATGATTTGATACAATTTTTATTTTTGGGAGTTTTTATGGTTCATAAAAGATGAAATTTGAAGAAAATTAATGAATTATTTTCTAGCTATAACACTGAAGCATGGTATTTTGGGTAACTTGGGAATTTTTTTTTTGTGCTGAGCAAAAAACTAAAATTTTAACGGCAGATGAGATGCGGGAAAAATTAAAATGTCAACGATATATAACATGTCACACTTAAGAGCTTAACTTTTGATATAGTGGCGAATTTCGTTTGGTGTACATTAGTATCCATATTTGTTGCGTAAAAATGGTTTCACAACAATTCTTGCTATACTGGCTTTTCGAACTGTCAAAATTTAAGAGGTGCCCAGATGACACTGAAAAGAATCTTAATTTATCTGTAAATGTTGTCTACAAAATCTTTCAATGATGTCGATGAACTCAGTGTTGAACGAATGCACATTTTACTTGTTTTATTCAGAGAACCCACCCTATATTGTGTATATTTGTACCCAGCCTATATTGTGTATATTTGTACCCAGCCTATATTGTGTATATTTGTACCCAGCCTATATTGTGTATATATTTGTTAGAGCTACGAAGAGAAAATGCAAAATATCAATTTAGCGTACTCTTGTGATGTGTGGAGGTAGTAAAAAGCTTCGTCGGGCTCGAGTTATATGCACTTATTTATTTTCAGTAGTGAAATTGATGCTGGAAAGATTACAACATTGTTTAATAATTTATTAAGTTTACAGATTGTTATCTTTGTATATGGCTCATCGCCGTCCATTACGTCATGAACCGTATATTTCACTTGGTTCATAAATGTAACTAGAATTTCAGGTAGTTTTCCTGGTTTTCCTTTTTTGGCCCCTAGTGTGGTTGGGAAAAATTGCTTTACGCGCTGTTAAATTTGGCTTTTGTGTGTTTGTTGCGTGGATCGTATCTTTCTGGCATATATCTTTTTTTTTAATTGCCATGATCTAGAGCTTGTATTAAATGTATCCAAGGCATCGAAGGAATTAATCCGCATAAAAGATTTAATAGGTACATATGTAGACATTTAGAGGGCAATAGCAAAACCAGGGCAGGATTCTGGCTACAAAATTTTCAAATTCTGCTTCCCTATACAGACGATTAGCTAAATAATCTAAGTCTCGAACATATTCAAATAAGCTTGATATACTGGCCTGATCATAATCTTTATTTCGTTTTCGAAATAGTTTATATATCACAGCCGATATGTCATTCTAGAGCTTAAATTCGCCACCACAGTATCCTCGAAGGAATTCAGCTGTTGGCCATGATGGAAGTTAAATCTAGAACGTTTGCAATGGCGTTCCGATCTTGATATTCACAGTTTTAGAATTCTCATCACCGGACTGTTCGGAAAACAATGTGCGTCTAGTCACTTACCTATGTTAGGCAACGACCATTTAATTCTGAGGAGGGGATTATGGTTTTTCGCACAGGTGCAGGACACGTAGTAAAAATATACTCAATATACTACATACACTAACAAGGTAAAGAACTTCAAAAATGGTTGAACACGACAGGGTGGTGTTTTATTTTTTTTGAAAACTGTGTTAAAATGCAAAGGAATACAAACACATGGTTTACTTTGCCAAAAAAATGAATAATTTTTCTTTTAATTAAGCCCCCTTTAAGGTATTTCCTTTAACAAATAAAGAAGTAACGTCCTACGGTAGCAAAATAAAATGACCGAAAATTTTAATAGGACAAAAAGTGGCACCTCCCGTTCCCCATGATATGGCAGTTGCCTTTGCCATGGTATCATTGTGCCAATTAAAGTAATCGACCTTTTCAGACGACTAAATAATTCAATATTTTCATACCTATCTAAAAAGAAATTGTCCTAAACCGTGGTATTTGAAGGAATTCTCACCTTTTCCAAGTTTCGTCTTTTGTTTACAGTGACATCAGCGCGAGTGAAATCGAAACTTGATCAAGATGAGAATTCCTTCAAATACCACGGTTTAAGACAATTGTTTTAGGTTTGAAAATATTGAATAATATATAAAAATAGGAGATGTTGTCTAAAAAGGCCGATAACGTTTTTGGTAAAAGTGTGCCATGATTAAAACCACAGCCATGGGGAACAGGAGCTCGAGGTGCCACTATTTTGTCCGACCAAAATTTTCGGTCATTTTATTTCGCTCCCATAGGACGTAACTTTTTTATTTGTGAAAGGAAATACATCAAAAGGGGCTTATTTTGAAGAATAATTATTAAGCTTTTTGGCGAAGTAAACCATGCATTTCTACTCCTTTGCATTTTAACGCAGGATTCGAAAAAACACAACCCTGTCGTGTTCAACCATTTTTGTAGTTCATTACCTTGTTATAGTGTATGTAGTATATTGAGTATATTTTAACTACGCGTCCTGCACCTGTTGTTTTTCACACAAAAAATTTCTGATGCCCAAATTAAAAAAAAAATCTGGACAGGCAGGTAAAAAAACATTCTGAAACCAGTTTCCCCCGCCTCATATAGTGTAATGTTAATTTTTTGACTAATCGCTGCACAAACTTTAGAAAATTCTATTTGAGAAAAAACCATACCTCCCTTAAATATCAAGTTATGCCCAAATCCCTTTATTCGAAAAATGGCTTTGCAGTGGACATCGTTAGGTAAGCGCAACTCTCCTGATCACCTTACAATGACCCGGGTTACGTTGTTTATAATTGGTTATTTTTTGTGTTGTGATTTTCTTTTTTTTTTCGATTTTTTCTTGTTGTCTGTTTTTCGGTTTTCGTGACTTTATTGTCCTTTAATGAATGATCCTTCGGTTTTCTCACTTTATATTCATTGTAAAGTTTCTTTAATGAAATTCAAATATCGTTCATAAAACCATGCAAATTTATAAAGCTGACAGGTCACACATTGCATCTTTTTACACATCATAAAAACTCATAGTTTGAATGTCACAGTTATGATATAAATTAGAGTTTCAAATAAGGTGTGGAAATAACAACATTATTTGCCTCAGTTTAGTTCTAATTCTTATGAATGAATACCACTTCGAATCAATGTATATATAGGAATTATTAACTCATTTTTCTGCCCTTCCATTTCTTCTTCATTCATTACTTAAATTGGTTCCTAAATCACTTTTAGGGTATACTGGATGCTTTGACACAAATAATAGATATGAGTCCAATGTAGAATACCTCTGTCAGAGATCAAATTAAAGTGCATAGTCCAAAGAAACAAGGCAAATTTGAAACAACTAAAAGATAAATCGAAAACAAAAGAAACAAAGGCTAGGAATACACGAATTAAACTCCTTTACAAAACAGGAGTGGGAGAAGGTGCTCTAGAATGACTGCAAAATATGGATTTATCACACTCTACATTTGTTTTAGATGACTCAACCCAGATATTGCATTAGCTTTTTCTGTGATTAACATGATTGAAATCGGCACATAAGCATTATAAGTATAGAAATTCTTTTTTTCATTAGTACAATTTGAAAATAAACCCGTCCACTTCCATCAACGTTTGTAATATGATATCACAATGAGGAGCTTATGTATTTCATTTATTTAATCGAAAGTGTGAGTAGCCAGTATTTTGAACGGTAGGTGGGTAGTACAGGTAAGTCAAAAAGCAACATGGAAAAAGTCCGTTTGAAACACAACTCTGTCTCATGACTGACGGGGGCAGTTACAGGTAATGTTAACAGTCAGTGTGCAGACGACAGCCAACATAGAAACAGTCAGTTTAAGCTGGGTGTTACACAGTGCATCAAACTGATTTTGGTATTTAGTGAATACATTTATAACTACCACTGGGTGTATGTCACTGCTGGCAAAGCTTAGTCTACGAGAGCATTTACAGCCCAGTTTATAGCGAGAATTTTTATCCTGGTATGACACATTATATAAATGCCTTTATTTTTAGGACTCTTTCTTTTGATGCAGAGGTAGAGCTTAGTTAGGACTACTGTTTATTTAGATTGTTTTAGTTCTGGTGCTTGTGCTTATAAATATTTATTGAATTTTTTTTTAAAGATTTCCAACATTTTGAATTCGAGGACTACTGACGTGTTTTGTGAACATTTATTTAATACTAACTTAAATATTTTAAATACTCCGAGATTCAAGACACTGTCACTTTATAAGTAATGGTTGATGACGCTCATTTAATCATTAGGGTTGTCTTCCTTTTGCCAGAATTTTCCAATACGAACGTCCATTGAGCATAACGGGGTTTTTAAGATAATTCGATGCCTACACGAAACTACTTTCGTAAACAAACACTTTTCCATCTTCGGATGCAATAAGCAACGAATCATGGAAAGAGCTGTAATGAATTGACCGTATGTTACTTGTTTGATTAGTAGAACTTATTATCTCTTTAATCTGTCTACGATCCCTACAAAACAGCATAACATTATTTGAACGAAATCCAGAGATGAATAGGTTTCCTTCCTCGTCCGAACTGATTCCAACAGGGCCGCGCAGACCATCATTCCTTATTTCATGTAATATATTTCCTTGTATGTCAATGCCAACAACTCTACCCTCTTTCCAGTTTGTGAAGTAGATGGTATCTTTTACAAATGTGGTATAATGAGAATCTATTAATTCAGCTTGAATTTCTTTAAGGATATGTCCATACGGATCAATAATTCGAAATCCAACTCCTTTTATTCCTATAAGGATGTTTTCATTACACACAGTCAACGAATTGGGAGTCGGTGTAACATCTACTTGTCTCTGCAAGATAAATTCATCATGGTCACAGAAATAAATTGTACCATTCTTACCAAGTATGACGAGTTCTTTTGTGTTCTTCCAATGAGTAAAACACAATGGTGAAAATGACAATTCCACAGCTCGAATATATTCTCCACCATCCTGAAATATTTCTAATCGTTTCTCATTTACATTTGATACAATATACTGTCCTTTTTCTGAAATATGACAATCGAAAACTTTTGACACAGAACCTATATTCTCTGGCATACGAAGCTGAAATTTCTTTTTTAACGACAATTTACTTATATCCTTCTGATTTCGGGTAAATATTTGAGCCTCATGTGCCATTTCACTGGTGTAATTCAGATTTTCTGGTTTGACGTCCAAAATTAATTTTGGAAGATTAATAATAGCGTTACATTCCTTTGTATTCTTATCGAGATGAACTTGAACATAGACGATTTTCTTCGAATCCAAGAGACTTTTAATGGTTTGTTCTTTGTCGTTGAGTTTCTCCTTAATACTTCTTATACAAAAGAAAGCTTGTATATCTGAAACATACTGGTTTAAAGAAGACATCTGTTTCATTGTGTCGGAGGTTTCCTCCATAATTAAAGTCAGGTCATTATGAACTGCGGACATTTGTAAACTGTGTTTTTCGTAAATAGAGGATAACTCAGCAATCAGATCTTTTTCTAGTTGATTAAGATGTTCGAGTTGTTTTTTCTTCCAGTCTTTGATCTCTGTTTTGCACTGGACTTTTAATCGATTGAGTTCTTCCATATTTTTACTTTGGACATCTAACATTTTTTCCAGATTTTTTGTCAAGTCTTTTGTTAATTTTACCAGATCGATGGCATCTTTTGAAGTCTTTGCGTTCGTAACTACTTCGTGTAATGGCGCAAGGTAATCATGGCATGATTTATGTCGAGATTTTAAACATTTAACACAACATGGCGTATCATGCCATGCGCAGAAATATTCGAATCTCTCGTCATGATCACCACAGTGTTGCTTCACTTGCCGAACAAAATCTGGTAACTGGGCATATTCTTCCACTGCAATGGTTTGGTGGGTTTTCGTTAACCTAGCAATCCCATGGGAGATTTTGCATTTTGAGCACAATGCTTCCTCACATTGTGGACACCATTTTTCTGCCTCCGCTGTCAAATGCTGACCTTCGCAAAGATCGCAAGTTTGGATTTTCCTTTTTGCCATTTCTGATTTTTTACCTGGTATATATAAAACATGTTTTTCAATTAATGAAAATAATTAATATAGAAATGTGGTATGAGTTTTATTGTGGTGTATTTAATGGTGAGAGTTAAATGAATTTCATTATTTGAACTCTAATGTACGAGGAGTGCCTTGTCGAAGAAGAGGAATCAATTTGTAAAGGCATATGTCAGGAAGGATCAATTATAAGTACAAATGTAAGACTCCAACTAGTGTGTTGTAGGTAAGGAGGAAAGCCGTCCAATTGGCTGCAATCCACATCATAGGCAGTCAGAAAACATATAATAAGACCTGACCACAATTGGCATTTAGACTAGAGGCTCCCTGTGGCCTGAAATCGCTCACCTGGTTACTATACAGTTGCCAAATCAAAGTTGACATTGTTATACCTTTAGCATTTTTCCAATAGAATAGGTCCATTTTTGGTTTATGAATAAATTCATATTTTTATTTGTTTTTTTTCTTTTACAGCTTCCGTTATGGTGTGGACTCTGTCTTTATTGAAAACCGTAAATTCGATTGTTTTTTTGCGGACGGTTGTATCATCGACCAGCATGCCACATATCCTATTTTTATATTGAAAACATTCGATTTAACTTAAGTTTTCATTCGAATAGGGCAAACCGTAGACAGGAATTTTTTTAATAAAAATCCAATGGTGTCCTAAGATAAATTAAGTATGGGTTATTCGACCATTTTTATTTGTGAGTGGGACCATTGTACATAATTTTAAAAGGGACACACCTAGTGACCATTTCTCCAAGGTATGTCTTTACTGAGCGGCCAGGTCCTGACAAGATTTTTTTTATCAAATTTCCCAAATGGGTCTATGTAAAAAAAGACAGGGTGAGGCAGTTGGTTAGTTGATTGGGTCATCTGATACAATTCTGAAAGGGACCTACCTAGTTGCCCTTCCATCGACGTTTGGTTCATATTGAGTAAGTAGTTCCAGCCGAGAAGATTTTTAAATGTATTAACGGTAACTGACCATTCCACCAAAGTTCGGTTCCAGCTGATCGAGATGTGTTTACCATGTGTTTGTTATGCGAAAGAGGACGCATGGAAATACATATTTCTAACCACTCGTGGGAAACTTGTATGCTTTGGTAGCTATGCGTTTTACATTCGGGCTGTAAGTAATGTAAAACATGCATTTTAAAAACATACGTTATTTAAGAGTTTACCAAAGCCACGAAAATATGGCTGGAAGAAGACGAGTAAAACTTTTTTTCATCCGTTTTTATTAACACATGTTAAACTCATGTGCAGATATACATGTGTTTGTTACCGCATATTTATATGTGTATGTTGTCCTTCATATGTTTTTCGCATGTTATTCACGCATCTAACACACCTTTATTAACACATGTTTAACATGTTTGGCACTTTTTCTCGTGCACATTAAACTATGTTCGACTGTAGCGACCATCACCAAAAGTCGATTCTAATTGAGCCGGTAGTTTTTGACGAGAATACTTTCAATGAATTTCCCTTGGGTCTAATGTTAAACTAAGTTCGACTGAGGCGGTAAACTTGGTTTGCGGATGATCATGAGGTCATCAATACATTTCTAAAAGGGACCATCCTAGTGAGCACACGGCCATTTATGCTTGGTGAGCTAAAATACTTTCTGTAGAATAAAAATTATTGTATAATAGAAATTCATGTAACTTTTGTTTTTCCGGGCATTCGAAATGTCGAAATGTTGTATTTATGAAAACTTAATTAAATTTAATGGAAATCTTTTGTCTACAGATTTTCTTTTCGGGTTATTAGACAGTTTTTGTATGTTTATTTGAATTATGATTACCTGTTATATTATACCTGTTATATATATACCTGTCAAGTATCATACTGTATTGTTTACTAAAGGTTCTACCCTGAGTAATATTGTTTTATTTCAGGTTACAATTTGTCTCTGTGACATTTTTTATTTTATTATTATTTTGTTATTTTTATTATGTTTCAAACATTGTCCTCTACTCGCATACCAGTGGATATCAGATCAATATATTAAGAATTGATTATAGTCATGTTTGTTACATGTCTGGCGCTTTTTGCTTCGGCGAATTAACATATCGAGGTAGGGGTGAAATTATAAACGTCCTACACAAAAAAAAAATCAACGGGAAATCAAGACTATTTTATTGCGTTGATAATTTATTCAACTTAAAGAATTCAGAAGACTTACTGTACTTGAATTGTTAACTGCATCCTGGTTATAAACTCTGATAATAGCTCTTAAATAAAAAGTCATTTGACATTTGATAGTCGTAGTAAATTTGATTTTCAGAAAATTGAACTGTAAAATATTGATTTTTGGTTGTTTAAAACCCAGTTGCAAATATCCCATTCATATTAAAGGCAAGACAAAGTTCAACAATTAAAAAAATATTGGGCACCAAAACCGAAAGTCGGGCTGGGGTGGGACAAAACCTGGCAACGTCTTTTGACTGCCACTGGAAAATAGGAATGATGAGTAGGGAAGAAAAAACCATTGGAGCGGCATAAGTTTCTCTTTTTCAAATTTTTTTTATTTATCTTAAACGTGAAGTGAGTGTTCTTTCTACAAACACAGACACTCAAGCTACTGTCCACGACCAGGCTTTCCGTATTTTGACCTGACAGCTTCTCCAATGAGAGGATTTCCCCTATCCGCCACCTTGAGATCGCACTGGTCAGCTCTGGAGATCGCGCTTCGTCAGTTCTGTGGATCAAGCCACCGGCGGTAAACACTCCTTTGCCCAGAACTGAAACATTTTATATGCCTTAATAGAGTGTGTCATTTGCGGATCATAATTTTAAAAGGAAAAATGAAAACACAGCCTGTCCCAATCCAGGAAACTGTTGTCCAGTGATTGCCGTAGTTTATTTAATTAGTCGTTTATTGTTATTTGTTCACCATATTTGCAACAGCTTCCGTTGTGGTATGAACTCTGGTTTATTGTTGAAGGCTGCAATGGGACCTTTAGACATTTGGTGGGTGGCTGCCTCATGGACAGTCATGTCACATCTTTTTTATATAACAGAATTCTTTAGTATTTTATACACAAGATAAGATATGAGGTTAATGACAAGGAAACCATACTCCGTGAGAAACAGTGGAATCTGAAGTTCATAATAATGAGGCCTTTGACAAGATTGGAATCCAGCTTGTTATAACGAGCTGTAGGTCATTATATAATCAAGCAAAATTTGTATCAATGTTATACAAAAGAGTAAAAACAACATGAAAAACAAAGACCAACCAAAGACCTCGACTTCTGACTGGAAAGGCATATGATACATGGTGTTAGGTTAAAACTTAGACCTTTTTCGTTTGTTGTGATTTTTCAAACTAAACATATAAACTGTTCCTTTTTATGTAAACTTAAATTTGGATTTATAGGAGTGAAATACAAATGGCCTACATTTACCTGGTAATTTGAAACTAGCATTCTATATTTTATTATTCAATGATTTCAACTAGTTTTAATCGAATTGAATCGGTATTGCAAAATAAAAAGGAAAACGACCGTATTACAAATAAAAGTCTATTCAATTTTTAATGCCAAGTGCAAATATTTGGCATTCTGCATTTGCCATATCAATGTGTTCTTTTGGGTGAACATGTACTTCTGTGTATTCATTGGATAGTAAATCCCAAAAGTGAACGTGATTGTCTGATCTTAATTGCGTTAGATCATTCTTTGCTTTATAATGAAGCAAACTTTGATAACCATGACCTGAAGATCATTCAATTTAGAAAATCTGCCTTATAGTGTAAGTTACAACGAGGTTTGTTTTTTCAGAAAAAATAATGGACATCTAAATGAAACTTGTCAAGTTGCATGCATATAATATGCAAGTTACGGAGGCAATTTAAGATTAATATCTTGATCCCAATGTAATGTAAATATTAGTTGTTTCAATTTTGAAAATGGATATTTTTATTGAAAGCTATCTTCATGGTTTCGTTTTTGTAGAATCTATCTTAGAAAACCTTTTAGACAGTTACTTTGTGGCAGTTCTCCAGGCAACATTTGTAAATTTCCTGGAAGACTCTCCATCTTGTTATTTTTTTGATTTTTGGAAAATTGTCTAGCTATTATACAGAAAAAATATCAGATGGTTGAATGTAATCATTTGGACTCATACAATTATAATATATGGCAATTGCAACTTTGGAAAATTTCTTGGAAGTCTCTATTGTAAGCTTCCCATGTATATGTGGCAATATTCCTGCTTTCCAGTGGTCTATGTTTCGCAGATGATTTGATACTCTCGTTCCTAGCCCAAGTATCTAGATTTTTTGAAGAGCATGGCTATTGTCGCATAAAATACTACAACAAGGTTACATCCAATCAAGGTTTAAATCGTCCCTCCAAAAATTTTATGGTCGCAATCACGAATTTGTAGATCCAGATGTTGTCAGTGTATCTCAACTAGTTATGGACCTGTTACCGGTAATACAATAATTTGACCTCTTCTCGGATTGACGTTAAGCCGGATAAGAGTTTAAGAATTCCACGACGGGTGTTACGCGCAAGACAGGGGATGCTTGCCATTCTAGATACCTGGTACTCCTTGTTTATATAGAATATAAAAATAGGAGATGTGGCATGATTGTCCGTGAGACAGCCACCCACGAAGTGAGTGTAGAATTTTAACTTCTACAGGTCCTATTGTGGCCTTCAATAATGAACCAGAGTCTATACCATAACGGAAGCTGTAAAAGGCCCCGAAATACAAATTAGTGTAAACAGTATTTATTCACAAATAACAGAACTTTACGACATTAAGTACATAACGACATAATTACAATATATCAGAGGGATTCAGAAACAAGTTACATAACTTATATAAATCTGTCTCCCAATCTGAGAAATGACATAAATAGTATACACCTATAGTATTTCACCAGTGG
>JAULBM010027736.1:0-11151 GCA_032357055.1 Geukensia granosissima
ACAATGTTGTTAGGGGCTTTATCGGCGGGGACGACAACATATTTGTCATGTAGTTCAGAGAGATGTCTGGCAACACTTGGATCTTTGAAGACCGATTTCGCGTGTGTATTCATTGAAAATTTGAACTTGTGAATACGTACTTGTATCAACGATCGCACAGCTTTCAGCCATTCTGAAAGGGTATCTAGTTCTTCCACTTCGCGCTTCGCCCACTGTCTTGCATAATTCTCAACCGAATCCATAAGGATCTTGAACTTTGGTCCATTGGTAAACACATTTCGTAGAGAAATGTATTCAACAATTGTTAGGTCACCAGTAATTACGTTGCCGGCAGGATTATATTTGAATGGAGGAACTTTCACAAGTGCATTCCGGAGGTTTAGACTTGTAGTCGTCCATGCTGAGATTTTTAAACATGTGTTTGTAGTTCTTAGTTGCAATAGGTGTGGTATAGGTTTTATGAAATGATTTGTACAGACTGATAAGGTGAAATTTTGGATTTGACGGATTTTTGATTGAGCAATTGCTTAAATTGATTGCGTGAAGACATTTGCTAGCAAACAAAAGGTTAAGAAATGACCGTTTTTCTTGTTCTTCTTTCATAAAAGTAACTGGTTTGAAAAGCCTATGATTGGCAACATCCATGACGACTGCTGTTTGTCTGTACATACTTGAATTAGGATCTGTAACTGGTGTATCCAAACATGATATATACAAAGAATTAATTTTTGAAACTTAGAATAGAATGTGTCCATGGGACACAGATGCCCCCGCCAAAGGTGATATCCTCCACCGCAACCTCCACAAGTTGTCACAAGTAATTGAACGGAAACCTCAATTTGATGAAATTTGGCTATTTCTAGGGGCATAACTCTAGAACCCCTCCTGCAAAACACGCCAAATTCGAACTTGATATGTATTTGATGATCCCAAACAACATAACCAAATTTCAAATCATTACTTTCATGTAGTCAAAAGTTATTGAACGGAAACCTCAAATTTGATGAAATTTGGCTATTTCAAGGGGCATAACTCTAGAACCCCTTAAGCAACGTGCACCAAACTCGAACCTGATCTTAACTTGACGGTCTCCAACTACATGTCCAAATTTCAAATCATTCCTTTTATGTTGTCAAGAGTTATTGAACGGAAACCTCAAATTTGCTGAAATTTGGCTATTTCTAGGGACATAACTCTAGAACCCTTCATGCAAAACACGCCAAATTCGAACTTGATCTGTATTTGGTGATCCCAAACAACATATCCAAATTTCAAATCAATGCTTTTATGTAGTCAAAAGTTATTGAACGGAAACCTCAAATTTAAAGAAATTTGGCTATTTCAAGGGCATAACTCTAGAACCCCTAAAGCAACGTGCGCCAAATTCGAACTTGATCTGATATGGCGGTCCCCAACTACATATCCAAATTTCAAATCATTCCTTCAATGTTGTCAAAAGTTATTGAACGGAAATCTTAAATTTGATAAAATTTGGTTATTTCAAGGGACATAACTTTAGAACCCCTCATGCAAAACACGCCAAATTCAAACTTGATCTGAATTTGGTGATCCCTAACAACACATCCAAATTTCAAATTATTCCTTTCATTTTGTCAAAAGTTATTGAACGGAAACCATTCTTGGGACGTACAGACGGACGGACGGACGTACATACGTACGAGGGTAGCACGTAATGCTCTTGACCGCCTCGCGGCGGGGGTATAAAAAGGAAGAGCAAATAGTTTCGTGCGAATGTGTTGCATACGTAGGGGTTTCTGTACAAATGGTAGCAGGTCAATGAGGGACACGTTATTAGGTGAGGGAGCCATGTGATGTCGATGACCGTGGTTACGTCTGCGTCTGGATGCAGAGTTGAAGATGATCATCACATTCACAGAACTACATTGAGGTAAGTAACTCTCCTTTCGTTTCACTGGCATAAACCAATCCACAAATATTGCATTCTAATCCGTAGACAAGATCTCTTGATTTGCAATTCAGATCATCGTAACTTCTTGTATGGTTTTTTTGTTGAATTGCTGGTAAATTGGTCGTCTGTGATCAAAATATTGCATGTTTTGCATCTTTTATCATTACATTTGGAAATCCTACAATGCTGTTCGGTGTCGTTGTATTAAAAAATATCACGAAGTATAAAATATCATGAAGTATAAAATATCATGAAATATAACTGAACATGGGCGGGTTTGTTAATCAAGTTTTTGATCTGAATTAATAAATATCGAGTTATCAGTCGTAATATGGGTGGAAGTCGTGTTGGGTGATACATGGACACCTGAATTTCCAGACGGCACCGTGTCCGTGATGTCGCCTGGTCCGGACCTTTTTTTATTAGGCGATGTCCGAGCATGTATCATTTCTGATCTTCTATGTTTCAGACTCTCTACGCCAGATTTTTAACGTGCTAGATTATGAAATCAACAGTCCATAGGAATCACACACATTATTCCGACTCCAAACAGTCTTTGCTCTTACTCCGACATTCTGCGTGTTTAGAGGAGAATTTCTTTGATTTGACACAGCCAGGTATTGAACCCACTACCTTCCGCACTCATGGCGAGCACGCTAACCATTAAATCACCGAGGTGGTTAGGGACAAATATAGAAAGACCAGAAATAATAATTATTATGTCGCATTTGGTAATATGGGGGAATGACTGACACAAGTTCTATTTTTTCTTCGTTCGGTAAATAACTATATTTGATAGAATTTTCCCGCTTTCCTTTTCCATGCTTAATATTAGATGTATACTGCGTTTAGTTAACAGTAAATCGAATCGGATTAACGATTGCGAATATTTTTAAGTCACCATTTTTTTCTATAATTTGATACCTGCCCATTATAAGTCAGTCATATAAATATATCTTTAATTGTGCAAAGTTTTGCTGTGATGTTTTTGTGCGATCTGTTTTCAAATCGAAAAACTAGTATCAAATTTAACATCAAATTAATAAATTTCTAAATATTTTCATATTTCAAGCATTTTCAATGTGCCATGTGACCATTGTAGAACCAATTAAACTAAAAATTCTTGGATTTTCTTTTTTTACAAACATTAGTAAATACAAAAAATATAAAATATTAGATATTAGCCACTTTTCATTTTAGCCTAATTCTTGGGCCAAAATTGGGCATTATCGACCCTCGTCCTTTAGAGCATGATATCAATTAACTCAAGAAAGATAGAGTCGAAGACGAAAGATGGCATCATACGATTGATTAACTTTGTGGAGCTCTCTCCGAGCAGAGATCTGACAATATTGTTATTAGTTACCCTGTAAAAATGGTATAATTCTTGTCAATATTATGTATGTTATATTCAACTTTTAATTAAATTAACATATCGGAAATTCAGTCAAAGTTTTAATTTATATATTTTAGTTGACAGTCCATGTTTCTCAAATGTACACATGATTGTTTTTGTGAAAAACCAATTAATCTCGCAAATGTTGATACAATTACTTATAGTTTCCACATTAATGATTTCCACAATAAAAAGTCTTTTGTTATGGACCGTTTTTTCAGCCTATTTGCCCGACAAACCAAGTTAAATAAAGTATATAAGATTTTTTTCTGAGTACACTTTGGGTATTATGCACTATAATGTCATCTATATATTTCTGAGTACACTTTCGGTATTATACACTATAATGTAATCTATATGTTTCTGAGTACACTTTGGGTGTTATACACTATAATGTCATCTATATATTTCTGAGTACACTTTGGGTATTATACACTATAATGTCATCTATATATTTAAAAGCGATCTGCGTACTTTGGTTGTTCCTTCGAACTACATCTATTGAAAATAATAAGATGTTTAATTCTGAATCCCTTGCTTCATCTCTAATCTGAATTTTTGAGACTGTTATTTGTTTAAACAATGAAAAGTGGCTGATATCTATTATTTTATATTTTTGGTATTGAATAATATAAAAAGAAAATCCAACAGACTTTTAAATTAAATTAGTTCTACAATGATCACGTGGCAAATAGAAAATGCTTTAAATGTGGAAATAATAAGAAATTTGTTAATTTGATGCAATATTGAATACTAATTTGTCGATTTTATTATAGATCGCACAAAAACATCACAGTCAAACTTTGTACAATTAAAGACCTATTGAGTAGAAATGTTTAGTAAGAATATTTTCGTGATTTTTTTGGTGAGATCATATCTATTTTGAACAACCCACCTTTAAAGAGTGAGTATTATCACAGAAAATATTGGAGCAGGAGTTGCTTACCCTTCCGAAGAAGTTACACTCACCCTGGTTTTTGCAGGGTTCGTGTTACTTCAGCTTTAGTGTCAGTGCAGTGTTGTGTGTTGTGTGTTTTTGTTTCGTTTCATTTGTTGGTCATGGTCTTATGTTTTCTTACTTTACGATTTCTGTCTGCCCTTTGGTATCTTCGAATTTCTTTTATGAATCCAAATTTTCACCACTCGCATAGTCCAACAAATAACATATTAAATATTATCACAAACAAGTTCCGTTTGCCCCTTGGGTATCTACAGATTTTTGTTAGAAGATATTTGATTTGAAAAACGTAACGACATATACCGAGACGACAGACAATCTGGAACAGTCGATAGCAATTCCTGGAACAACACAGATAAAAGCAAATATATATAAATATATATTCTGCAGAAACAATGTTTTTCAGGAGAAATACGGACTAAATAAATCAACTAGGGGATAATTTTGGAAGTCCGGTAGCAGTTCCAGCCTCATAGACCAACAGTATTGCCCATTTTCCAGTCAAGTAAAAGTCAATTCAAGATTTGGGGAAATGGCTTAAATTGTATTGAAACGAGATCGAATTACAATCAACTGACGCGAAAAAAGTAAATTCTGCTTTTAAAGACCCTTAAAATGTATGGAATGATGAATTCAAAAGGTGAGCAACGTATCCCTGTTTGAGCTTTACTGTGTCAACAATTGTATAAGATACAAAATCTCGAGTGTCAGTTGTGAGTTGTATAAGCCATACACTGGTACAAAAACGGGAAGTTGAAAATAGGCAAGTCATCACGTTTGTCATAGATTTTTGTGTGTATCCTTCTCTGATTGTCTAACTCAAGAAGAGGCGGAAACAGGACTGTCTGTTGTGTCAATTTCAAGCTTGGGTTTATGAAGTAAAGGTAATTTCCAAGTAGAGCATTGCACATGCATGAGTAGAAAATTTTCAGTTGGAAAAGTCATCCATCTTAACAAAAAGTGGATTCTTCAACTCGCTCTTATTGTCAATTTCAACACATAAATACGGCTGATTTGAAGTTAATCCTTGACACACGTGTCCAGCATTATTGAATATATCGCATTTGTACAACATTGGTAAACCTGTATCTTAAATCTTGGTACGAAACTAAATTGATGTCCATGTGTAGTTCATTGGGATAACTGCGATCGATTAAGTCAGCAAATAAGGAATGTTTTGGTGAAAAATGTACATATACAATCACCTCTAACCCATCTTAAAACGGGCGTATAACAGTTCTAGTGACTACTCTAGGTTAACGTAGAACTATTCTAACTGCTTTAGAATAAAAGCCTGACTAAAAATGGGTCAGAATCCTGATTACTCTAAAAAGAATAATTCTAGAATAGGAAGCATTGCCTGACTGCTTCGAAAATATATGACTGGTCTTGAACAGTTCCTCGACGACTTTGAACACTAGAATCACGCGGTTTGTTCTTCAAATATAATTGGAGGCTGACATGTCTAAAAACAAACAGTTAAGATAAAGAAATGTACGTTTGACTTTGAATGATAACTTTGGTATTGGAATTCATGATTTTAATCATATTGTAGCTAACCATTTTTGAAATTTTATACAAAAACATGATGTAAATCTTTAGGACAAAGGAACATTTAATGTTAAGCATTTTGTACAATTTGTACATCGGAATCGAAAACATAAGTATACAATAAAAATGTATGGTTTATACTAGTATTATATTGCGATTGTCTAATATAGAAATTTTCGTTACATATAGAGTGAAAATTTTTGCAACAAAGGAATACTTTTGTACTTAAATTCATGATTTATATTATTTGGCAACGAACCATTGTTGAAATTGTTGGCAAAAGTACATATATTGTGTATTTCAAGGATCTTTTTGCTTCAAGAATGTAAAATTTGTACTTCCGATTACAAAAATGAATATTTAATCTCAGTTCAAGGTTTTTATTCTATCGCGAATGTCCCAGAGTTCTTGCCTAATATGTAGTTTAAATCATTGCAAAAAAGAAAACTTTGCTGTTTTGCACCATTCCACGTGAAAGGGAATTCGAAGATACCCAATACATTGTTTAGTCAGACAACATGGACAAGAACATGGTCAACAAAATGAAAGGTAGAGAACACAGAACAGACAACACTACACTGAAAACAAAAACTGGAGTTAAATGTTTTAACATTAAGTGTTTAAATGTTGGGTGTTTAAGCATTAAGTGTTTTAATGCATTCAAAACCAAGATTTAACGTTTTGCTTCATACTGAACATTCAATGTTATTTGTGCTATCCATCTAATATAGAAGGAACTAAGATCCACTGTTCCCGCCAGGATACCGGAATTGAACATTTTATTTGTTTAAGATGTGCGCAATTCTCCAATATAATGCCATTAGATTTTATTTCGTGTTTATATATCTAGATATAATATTAATGGAACATGTTTAAAATTCAACTCGAAATTTTTTGCAAATGGAAGAAAAATATCAACTCTAAGCGAAGCAATAATAGAATCTTATACTCAGGAATGGTTACCTCATTTATAGAATAGATAACAATAAACATTATCCATTATTCTTACCACAAAAGTCTTTGTGTAGAATCTTCCAGCCGATTGCTTGCTGCGTTGTAAACCCAGTACATTTCTGGTTATGTTCAATTAAGCACATCCTTTCCAATTTGTTGTAACTAGCCCTACTGCAGAATGATTTGATGGAACATATTGCGGCGCAGTGGATAACACTTTCTGTTTTATAGACTGACTTTGGAGTTGACGCTGTTATTAATCTGTCGGTATCTAGTACGAATGTTCTCTTGTTCTGAATTGAAAAGACTGAGTAGATTACTAATTTCAAAAATAGAACTATCTTCTCACTAATTCTCATTTTTAATATTTTCCAAAGCTTCTTAGTGTCCTGTTTCATGTATATGTTAGATCCAGAACTCTTTATCTAGTTCCAAAGTTATAAATTTCATTGGCTTGCATTAGATAGAAAACTATCTTCATAATTCATAAGTTTTTTATATCTCACTATCAATAATGTAATATAAATTGCTTTCAAAGATTTTTATCTTCTTTACCTCTAATAACTTCAGAATAATGGGGAACAAATTCTCAGATTTCTGGTTAAAACAACAATTATCTAAATATTAACGATAGGCTCTACCACTAAAGTCTAAATTGTGAAGTCTCCGCGCTGGTATAATGGGTAGCGTGCTTGCCTAGAGTGTTCGTGGGTTCGGTCCTCGACCGGATCGAACCAAAGACATTAACACTGGTATTTGTTGCTTTTATGCTAAGCACACATCATTTAGGATCAAGAACATAGACTCGTTAGGCTAGTGTCAGAATAATGTGTCTGGGTAAAGTGGCATGTATTCCTGTGGCATGTATTCCTGTGGCATGGGTAAAGTGGCATGTATTCCTGTGGCTTTTGCTTTCGTGAGCTTACACGCCGGCTCAACGTGTCGGTTTACTGATTATCATAATTCATTGTCCTGCTGAATATGCATGCAAAATTTGCCGTTGATTTTTCTACTCTTTATACCACTAGCTTCATTGCTTTAGAGTAAAGTATTTTATATCTAATCAATTGGTTAGTGTGTTTGGTCTAATACAAATACTGCAATAAATATATTTTTAATAAATAATAAATACACTAGTTTGATATCCTCTGACATGATTACAGCGATCAAATTCCTTCTGTATAATATTTACGGACAATTTTGCAACACGGTTAGTTGGCATTTCTAAGGGCACAAACTGTTCCCCATTCACTGGAAATTTATTCCTATAAATAAATATGGTTAATAATAATATATTATAATAGTGTAATATAAAACAATAGTTTTAGATATATGTATGTTAGCTTTAAAGTTTCCAGATGTTAAACAAATAACGAAAGACATTTATCCAAAAGAACTTTTTTGTCAAATATATTTTTTCTATCCAGAAGAACTTACCGTAAAAACCCAAAACTGCATTCTCAACGCAGTTGCAAAAATTTTTAACCTGGCACAATTCCTTACACAAATGCCTTTAAATTTTCCGTTAAAAATCGTTTAACATTACCGGAAATGTCTAAGCTATTCCTTCTAAAAGGAATTCGAAGATACCAAAGGGGCAGACAGAAATCGTTGGAAGACAGACATGACCATGGCCAAAAAAATGAAACGAAAGACAAACATAGAACATACAACAATACACTGAAAACTAAAGCTAAAACGCGAAACCTACAAAAAATCGGAATGAGTTCAGATGCTCCGGAAGGGTAAGCATCTCTAATGCATACGTTGCCCTCAGCTTAATTTGTATTTATTTTTATTGTCTTTGGTTCTGATTTTAGTGCTTATTAATTTTCTTTGTCTTTTAACCGGATTTAAAACATTTTGAACTATTCAGTCGAGTTTTCTATCAACGAAATGGCCGCTCAGGCTTAAGAAAAAATTGTAAAACGGTCTGTTTACTTACCTGTAGGTAATTCCCTGTTTTCCAATATTTGGTCCCGAGCGTTCCTGATGAAAATTAATCCAGAAAAAACGCTTCATACGCCATGAAATTTAGGCTATTTCAGTCGTTGTATTTTGTCAACAATCTATTTGATAGGAGTGAGAAATGCAGTGCACTTTTTAAAAGAGCTTGTTTCGTGCCCCACGGAAATCTGGTAAAGAAAGAAGGCAATACCTTAACGAGAAATTATGCAGTGCAAAAATCAAGAAAGGCGTTGATGTCTTTCTCTGGCATACATTCCAAAATCTTTCTTTTAAATAATACAGTGCATCAAATTCCAATTGGTACAATATTTAAACCATATATAGAAAAACATCAACATTTCAGATTTTAGGAAGTAACGATTGTTCAGTTTTCTTTTTTACTCAAGATATTTTTCAACTTGTTAATCAAAATTTTTATATTGATCTCGTAGCTGTTTGATTAACAAAAAACTATTATACTTTATGTAAATTTCTTATATAATCCAGTTATATCGTTGGATCTTTTTGGTATTTTGCATTGTTTTTGTGTCATTCCACCCTTCTGTAGCAACATGCTATAATATTTCCGTAGAAACAAAAATATCATCTTTTGAGACCGAAAATTACCGAATTCGGAAAATATCACCCTGCCTCAAGTTAACCAAAACATAGAAAGTCAAATATCCAAAAATAGGAAAAAAGCAGTCAAATCCAAACAAATCGAAATGAGAAACTAAATTCGTTCCCAGGGACAACTATTAGGGGCTATACTTTTCAAAGCCTTTCCGTATTTTAAGTGCTTTATAATTTTAGCAAATGCAGTAAAATTCTGTAAAACATTGTTTGCTCTATCATTACTTCCGTCCGAGAAAAAGTCTTTACAACAATGACGTCTGAATACACTTAAAACATGATTCTACATCTTTATTACTGATGCACAGTCAAATCTGTATAAACTTAGTGCTATTATAATAAATATTGCAGATTTTGCTAAATGATTCATGCCTATAATTTACCATTTCAAAATTGATAACAAAAACTATCAAAATTTCTAAGTCTCATCATACTGATGAGAGAATCATTACTTTGGTCAATGTTTATTTAAATTGTTTTGATTTCTTAGTTTTGTGAATATTGTTTGTCAATGTATTTTAATCGCATATCTAATATTTTGACCTTGTGCACTGCTGAAAATTAATCGGTCAACATTGCAATAGGTTGACCTTGATCACCGCTGAGGAGTAGTCGGTCAACATTGCAATATTTTTACCGCGAGCACTGCTGAAGAGTAGTCAGCTAACATTGCAATTGACTGAACTTGAGCAATGCTGAAGAGTAGTCAGCCAACAGTGCAATTGATTGACTTTGAGCACTGCTGAAGAGTAGTCAGTCAACATTGCAATAGATTGACCGTGAACACTGCTGAAGAGTAGTCAGCTAACATTGCAATTGATTGAACTTGAGCAATGCGAAAGAGTAGTCAGTCAACATTGCAATATATTGACCTTGAACACTGCTGAAGAGTAGTCAGTCTACATTGCAATATATTAACCTTGAGCACTGCTGAAGAGTAGTTGGTTAACATTGCAATATATTGACCTTGAGCACTGCTGAAGAGTAGTTGGTCAACATTGCAATAGATTGACCTTGACCAGTGCTGAAGAGTAGTTAGTCAACATTGCAATATATTGACCTTGAGCACTGCTGAAGAGTAGTCAGTCAACATTGCAATATATTGACCTTGAGCACTGCTGAAGAGTAGTCAGTCAACATTGCAATAGATTGACCTTGAGCACTGCTGAAGTGTCGTCGGTCAACATTGCAATAGATTCAAATTTGTATGTTATGACTCATTAACCAATATGAGAAATTAAAAATGCAGAAAGAAAGAAACTTTATTCAAAACAAAATAACGAGACTAAACAATTTCAAATTAAAAAATATATTGATAAGGATATAATGTCAATATTGATAAAAATCAATGGACCAAGTACAGATTTCAATTTCATTTTTTCAAATATTAATTTTACATCTTACAGATAAGAATATGAATAATTTACATAAGTCCAATATTGAATACCCATGTTAGAGATCAAAACAACATAGTCTATAAAATATACTGATAAAGATATAATGTCAATATTGATACAAATCAATGAACCAAGTTCACATTTCAATTTTTCCTTTTTAAGGTTTACAGATAAGAATATGAATAATTTACATCAAGTACATCATGGCATATCAAAATTCTCCATATTTATTCAACACTGGTTATTTTGTATTATTCACGGAATAAAAAATACAATTTAAGGATAAAGGTATAATCACCAAGTCATTAAACAAAATCTTGATGTGCCCTGTGTTTGTTTAAACATTGTATTTGATTTTGTATGTATTACTGTCGGGCAACTTATG
>JAULBM010027747.1:0-11151 GCA_032357055.1 Geukensia granosissima
AAAAGGATTGGTTAACTATAACAAAAGTTATCGTGCGGAAACCAACCTGTCTACAGACGCCGACGCCGACGACGACAGCATCATACCATAATACGACCACAAATTTTTGCGGTCGTATAAAAATATATTCTGGTTTTAAAAACTATCAAAAAAGATTCTAGTTTAAATGAAAATTTCTTTTAAAAAATTATTCAGTTGTCCATTTAATGTGTTTAAAGTATTCATTCTCACCCTAAAGAAGTAGGTACGTTAAGACCCATATTTGGCCCAAATTTTAGATTTGATGAAACAATAATAAGTTGTTGTGAAAATGCTGTTTCCTAATCGTCTTTTGACTTTTTCTTGTATAATTTTCGTCATTTCGACAAAATGAAACGATATATATTAACTATTTTGACAAGAATTTCACATTTTCAGAAAAATGCTCTATTTTTGGAGGTATTTCGTTCAAAATAGCTATGATCGCAGAAAAACATCACGAAGAGATCTCTAATTGTGCAAAGTTCGGTTGTAATGTTTTTGCGCGATCTATATTAAAAATGAAAATTGGCTAATATCTATTATTAATTTTTTAAAGTATTTAATAATGTCTATAAAAAAGATAACCCAACAGAATTTATAGTTTAATTAGTTCTACAATGGTCATATGGCACATAGAAAATGCTTTAAATGTGAAAATACTAAGAAATTAATTAATTTGATGCAATATTTGATACTATATTTTGACGATTTTAATATCGATCGCACAAAAACATCACAACTAAACTTTGCACAATTAAAGATCTTTCAAGTACAAATGTTTGGTTAAAATATCTTCGTGATGTTTTTGTGCGATCATAGCTATTTTGAACAAAACACCTCCAAAAATTGAGTATTTTTACCGAAAATGTTAAATTCTTGCCAAAATAGTCAAATATACCCTTTCATATTGTCAAAATGACAAAAAGTATGCAAGAAAAAGGAATAAAGTATTAAAGGGCGATTATTAAACAGCATTTTCACAACAACTTATTATTGTGTCACAAAATCTAAAATTTGGGCGAAATATGGGGCTTAACGGACCTACTCCTTCATTGGATTGTAAGATAACATAACAGAGATGTGTTTATGGTGAGAAATTCAATTTTTGACATTTTTGCGGCAGATATGGATGTTTGTACTTAGTCGTTTTTCACCCCTGTATGGGTCAATGCGTTGTCCGCAACTCCTCCTCAATAACTTAAAGGATTTGTTTAACTTGGTGGATTGTTAGATTACATAATGGAGATGTGAAGACGGATGATGAATTTTATTTTGACAATGAAAGATATGGATGTTTGGAATTGGTCGATTTTCACCCAAATATGGGGCAATGCGTTGTCTGCAACTCCTCTTAATCCACAAGCTAGATGTTGATAAAACTTGTAAGATTATTAGAATAAAAAAGGGAGATGTGCATGTGATAAGAATTTTACTAGTTGACAATTTTTGCAGAAGATATGAATATTCAAATCTTTTTTTTTAGATATGCAAATTATCATGTTTTTTAAGAATAAACGGTAAATTAATGTTGACTTATATTGCAATGCGGGGGGTATAGATAGTGAGCTCTGTCCACAGTACTAAACCCAATTTTACGGGGGCGTATGCTATCTACTCCGGCAGAACACCTGTTTTCAGTTTTTCATGTTATACTGTTGGTGATCTCAGAGAATTCATACACCGTTTACTTTCTGTTCATTAAAAAAACAATTGGTTAGAAAAAAATAATTTGGTTTGATTTAGTTAAAAAATGATATTTTGTCCTTCTGTCGAAAAAAATCAAACCAATATAAATAACCCTATCCATATGAAGTTAAATGGTTGTTCCCTAAGATTCGTATCAATTAGGGCAAATTTTTCGGGCAACTTACAAGTAACAAAAACAAATAGGTTATTTCAGTTGTATCTTTTATACTTACCGGTTGTTACTGATGTAGTTATATAAGATACTCCTGGTTTCGATTGTGTGATATAATGTTGATCTTTATTAACCTTCATTTTGGACTTCCTCATGCAGTAAAATACCACTCCTCCAAATATTACAAGTGCAGCAAGACATCCAATAACAATACCACCGATTGCACCACCAGATCTAAATAAAAACAGTAAAAGATATAGGCCGATTTCAATCCTTTTGTATATGTGTTGGAAAAGCGTTTCTTTAAATGTCCGCTCTTAACCTAGAACTTATAAATAAAGAAAACCAAGCTTACCGTCGAAAAAGTACTAGGATAATCTAAAAGCAAACAACTTACCAGTATCTCTTCTACAGTTTTCATCTTAAAAACAATGAAAAGCCTACGGCAATGCGCCAATATCCTTTACCCAAAAGAAAGAGCAAAATCAAAATGTGAAGTTTTTATACGAAATCTCCCTGACAAAATAATCAATAATGTTAGCAATAAGGGACAAAGGAATTCGAAGACAGATATCGTCAAGTCTGAAGACAGACAAGACCATGGCCAACAAAATGAAATGAAAGACAAACATAGAACTCACAACACTACACTGAAAACTAAAACAGGAGTAACACGAACCCTACAAAAACCAGGGTTAGTTCAGGTGCTCCGGAAGGGTAAGAAACTCCTGCTCCACTAGTAGCACCCACCCTGTTACTCAGTAGACAAAGCCGGTGTATAGGCACAACGGTATAGGAACGGATTTGTATTCACGACTGTGGGAATATTTTGTCATTTGTGAAATAGGTATTTCGTACCGGTCAACTAAATCATGATGGCGATTGAAAAAAAACTCCGGAATGATGACTCTTATCATTCCCTGAGAAATCATTGGCTCAGTACATTTCTTGTCAGCTGCAACCCTCTATCAATAAAATCCTGATAGGAAGCAAAAGCTCTTGAGTAGCGTATTAACTCAGAAATATACACTCCGTTTGCAGGTGCGGCTGTGATGTTGTAAGACATGAACGGAAAGTTCACTATCGGAAAAGCAAAGTCATCTCTACTGTCGTAAAGTTTTGTTCTTAACCCGCCCTTACTTTCAATTTCTATGTGAAAGTCTAGGTATGAAGCAGACCTTTTTGTTTCTGTAGTATCTTTGATTTCAAGTTCAATGGGATAGATGCAGTCAACATAGTCACCAAATTTAGAGTTTTTCAGTGAAAGGACGTCATCTATATGACACCAAAAGATTAAGCCAACTTTTCTATTTTCTCTGTAGAAGGTGCATACAAATAGAGGAATAAATAAATCGGCGAGAAGAGATACACAGTTGGTCCGCATTGGAATGCCGACATTCTGTTGAAACATATGTCCGCAAATAATTTCAAAAATGTTGTCAATCAAGAAATCAAAACTAATGCTCTTAATTTTTCTTTTGGTTTTGAATGTGGAATAGTAGTATACAGAGTGAAAAAATCAAAGGTTTTGATGCTATTGCAAGATGAAAGGGACCTTATTTGAGAACACAAAACTGACCGATGATTATCAAGAAGTTCTTCAAACTGTCAATACATAATTCCTTTATCAAGCAGTCTGTGTAGTGGGATTTACAAACAAAAAACGATGCTGTTACGGGTTTATCAGCGGGGACGACAAGATATTTGTCATGAAGTTTAGATGTCTGGCAACACTCGGATCTTTGAAGAACGATTTCGCTTATGTATTCATATATTTTTAACTTGTGAATACATATTTGAATCAACGACCTTACAGCCTTCATCCATTCGGAAAGGGTATCCGCGCTTCGCCCACTGTCTGGCTTAATCCTCGACCGAATCCATAAGGATCTTGAAATTGAACCTCCAGTTTATGGACTGAGGCTCATGGAACTTGGGCCATTTGGCAAACTTATTTCGTAGAGAAATGTTTAGACAATGTTCAGGTCACCAGTAATCGCGTGGCCGGCAGGATTTATATTTGAATTGAAAAATTTTAAAAAGTGCAGTCCGGAGGGTTAGACTTGTAGTTGGCGATGCTGAGATTCTTCAACATGTGTTTGTAGTTGAAAATCTTGGTTGCGATAGATATAGTATAAGTATATGAAATGATTGGTAAAGACTAATCTTTAAAATATACTGGAATTTTAGATTTGATGGATTTTTTATGGAGGATATTGCGTAAATTGATTGCGTCAAGACATTTGCTAGGGAACAAAAGTTAAAAAAAACGACCGTTTTTCTGGTTCTTCTTTAACTGGTTTGGAAAGCCCGTGAAATATCCTTGATGACTGCTGTTAGTCTGTACATACTTGAATTATGATTCGTAACAGGTGTATACAAACATGATTTATAAAAAGAATGAAGTTTTGAAAAGGGAGGGCATATAGTTCCGTGCAAATGTGATGCATACCTAAGGGTTTCTGTACAAATGGTAGCAGGTCAGTGAGGGACATGTCATTAAGTGAGGTGTGTGTGACGTCGATGAACGTGGCTACGTCTGCCTCATGCAGAGTTGAAGATGTTCATCACATTCACAGAACTACATCGAGGGCTTACTAAAATACCTAGACCATCAATTTTGTTATAGCAACCATACGGTGTTGCCGTTCACAGTTCCCTTATTAATATGCGACATACAGAAAGCAAAAAATGGTGGAAATATATATAAATAATGAAATATACATTTTAGCTGACTTATGTGACAGGCTTATGGTGCATACAACTAACTTTTCAATGACATGGTTAACGTAACTATGTCAGTGACAAGGAAACATAAAGAGTTTACAATGGCACAGACTTAAAAACAATAATTGCCAGACTACAGCAAAACAATTGTACAAATCAATGTCGATTTACATCATTGGGTAAAGTATACATCTTGACAAGACTATATAAGTCTAAACTACATCTTTCGTGTACTTGTAACCGCTTTTAATCTTTGGTAATACTTACAATGGTTGGCTTGGTGGTGGAGCGTAACAGCATGGATCAATTAATGTTGTTGAACAGCAACCATCGAAGCAATATTTCATGCCCGGAGACTGTTGGTTAGATGGGTCATAAATTTGATAGTAACACTGACTAGCCTGACTTAATACCGGAGCTGAAAAGTGCACTAATATTTGTTAGTCAGTCTAATAAAGATCTTCGATATACATGCATCACAGTCGGTTAAATATATTTCAATAAAGGAGGAGGTAACCTAAGGCCTGAATTTGGCCCCAAAGTTAAAATTTTAATACGACAACTGAAACAACCTAATGTGAATACTTAGATCAAAGCTTGATCATTATCAAATACTATTTTTCTCATAAGATGTCATAAATTGAAAAAATATGCATCAAAAGTTGTTATAATTTGAATTTTTTCAGTAATTTCAAGAATAGCTACCACATACTTATTGTACATATCCCAAGCCAGGGACCTGTAGCCAAGTGGTTGAAGTTCTTTAATAAGTCATTTATTGTTATTTGTTTACCATTTTTCAATAGATTAGATCGATTGTCATGTTTAATGAATAGTTTCACATTTTGTATTTTGCGGGCCTTTTACAGCTTCTGTTATGGTATGGACTCCGGTTGTAGAAGTTTCAATTCGGCTATCATTGGGAGATGACTGTCTCATGGACAGTCATGCCATGCAGCTCTTTTTTTATATATTTGGATAAGGTTTTTGGCTGTTTTGTTATTATATGAAATTCAAACGACATTTATGAAAAATACAATGTATACATGTATCTACATTTAAAACTAAGTGGTCATGAGATGCTGCATTTAAGAAAGGACAGCAAATAAGTCCGGCGTTCCTTAACGAGGCTAGACAAAATAAACCGTCTAAACTAAAGTATATCAGATAAACAGAGAGTACAATAAAAAGAAACGCTACAAAAAACAATAATATATCATCATTATAAATGAGGATCACCTAGATATTGGGTGTTTCTCTAATGTTTTAGACCGTGAAATAGGTCGACCAATTTTACACCCCTGAACTCTGCCACATATAATTTTTTATATATTAGGGTCTATATACTAAAGGATTGTTTATGTTCCCAAGAAAAATTTTGTGACAGCTTTAGGTGATATATGCCAGGACAACGTTTAGTATCACCCTCAGATTTTTTAAATTTTAGTTTTTCAAGGAAAGTATGTCTCCTAGGCCCTGACAGCCCATTATTGAAGAGTGGGTAGAGGCATTACCAAGTTTTCTGATAGAAGGGAGCTTGAGCAAGTTACTGACAGGTAGAATTTCTTAATGTCTACCCGGTAGAGCAATTTTCGACTACAGTGTGCCTGCTGACTAATTTGTTCAGGACACCGAATGGCTAAACCTGACTTCGTGTCTTTGTCGGGCCTGAAAATAGTCAAATCCAAGGATCTTTTAAATAGGTCTTTATTTCGTGAAAGCGTATGGCAGAATGACATCACAATAAACATAATCAATACATTGTGACAATAGAAAACAATGACAGTAGAAAACAATAACTGTCCATATTAAATCATAATCAACTGTAATTTTAAACTAACCCTTACTGAACATTTGAGATAATGTCTCTTTAAACAAGTTGATTTAAGCTTTTAACTGATTAATAAACTAAAACTAATTTTTACTGTTACAAGAAATAATTATTCAAAACAAAATCATAACATTGAATTCAATATTAAAATTCTGATTCTCCATAGCTAACATTTAATAACACCATAGAAAACATGCTTTATCTATGTACATATCAAATCTTAAAAATAGATGGGAACACAGCTCATATATATACACATATCAAATCTTTTAAAATAAAGGGGAACAACTCACAAGGCACTGTTTAATTTCCTTGTGTGGGGGAATTTAGCTCACTGAAAATAATCTTTGATGTTTTAGAATAAAGAATAATAAAAAGGAATAAAATGGTCGCACCACTTGATCTGGTTAACCCGGTAATTATGGTCACTCGAGCACGCACATAAATGCGTTGGTTATGAAATTGCGAAATTAGGGTATTTGTCTAAATGCAGAAAGCTTTGTTACTTAGCAATGCAATAGCTAATGCCTAAAGGCTTTGCATAACAAAATTCTTACCAACAACAATGGTTTTGACGCTTCAATCTTGAAGAAAATGAATTTGTCATGTTTATATTACTTTGCAAGTAAAATACACAATTATCTCCCTTTTCACAATTTAACAAAAAACCAACAAGTGTTTCAACGGACAAAGAAGAACAAAATCACACGTAAAGAAACTTATTTAACATTCAAAATTTGCTTATGCACATTATATGCAAAAATGAGCAATTACGTAAACCATATCTTTTCACAATTAATCGTTCAAACTAGAACTTCTAAAAACATGAAAATGTATTAAAGAAAAACAATATTATCTTATTGTGCAAAATGATGTGATTTCATTTAATTAAAAAGTAAAAGTAAATATTGAAATATTCTATGACCTAACAAGAAATAAATTAAGATTTTTAAAAATATGAACTCACCTGAAAATAGTCAAATCCAAGGATCTTTTAAATAGGTCTTTATTTCGTGAAAGTGTATGGCAGAATGACGCTTTCTACGAAATAAAGTAAATCCTTGGATTTGGCAATTTTCAGCAATTTAGCCAATCAAATTTCTTGTACTAAAATTTCTCTTAGTTACCTGCTAGCAACCTTTTACATCACGTGTTCATACTTATTTTCCCATGTCTAATTAACTCTCTTAAAGGTGTAAATATGACTTGGCTTGGGACAGGAGATTATGACATAACTAAACAAAAGCCACAAAAAGTATTTCCTGTCATGTATACAAAAACAAACAAATAATTTAATTCTCACTTATGCAATCAAAGAACAGACAATAAAATGTTTTCAACAAATTGTATTCACTTGTCAGAACAAGGACCATAATTAAATATTAATATTAGCTTTTACATTTTTAACCTTAAATTATAAAATAAAGAGAATCAAAAGCAAATAAATCTAATGTCTGTTTCATAAAAAAAAATGGAAAATATGAACTTTATAAATATTCTTTAAAATTTCTATTAACATCAATTGAGCCCAATCTCCTAATTTTTAACTTCAAAAAATGACAAAGAAAAATACACTATGACAACAGGTTGCTCCTTGGTTGAAGTCACCACTAAATGCAGAAAGTTTACGATCTATCGACACGAGGATCTTGTTGTCGGCATGGAGTATTCGTTTCACAGATTAAGACGGGCCTTGACTTGTGAAACTGCGGATAACCTAAATACAGGCGGATAAATTGCTCCGCCAGTAGCTTTCATCTTCACCCTGAAATGACTAATACAGGACTGGAAAATGGACAATGTGTCGGCTGTCTTTAAAGAGACAGAAACTGCTCACTCCATCCGAACCACCTGAATTTAACCTCGGTTTTTAATAGGGTTTGCATTGTACATAGTTGTATGACACAACTAGTCTCCAAGTGTTAGTTTGAATATTCGTTCCGTATCATTTTCCATTATTTGAATATTTGTAATCCCCGATTTCGGCTGAAAATGAGGTCAATTCACATGGCATATGGCAGAATAACATGAACACCTAAGAATAAATAAATGTGCAGACCAAATTCTGTTTTGCTGTCATGTATCATTACTTAAAATTCCCTAAGTATGCAAACATCATATAAGGCTGCAGTAAATAAATTTTATGTTTTACGTCAGCCGCGCGCTTAGGTTTCGTAAAATTGACAAAAAATAAAAACAAACAATTTTTCCAATCTGATTAAAATCAGCTGTTATAATACGCTCCGCTCCAGAGAGGAGCGGAGCGTATTATAACAGCTGATTTTAAATCAGATTGCACTTTTTCCCTGTGTTGCCGAAAATTACTGGAAAGCATGTTTTCCAGACTTGATTCACTCTTTTTGTTTCAGGATTTCTTCAGAAAATTCTTAGTGACATTAAAGATTAAGCATGAAAAATAATTCAAATTAACATATAAAGCTGTCAATTGATATTTTGGAACCTGTGCTAGTGGCATAACTGATTCAGATATGTACGAAATTAGCTTACTTTCACCATAAAAATGTGTTTAAAATTCTTGTTTGTTTTTAATTTTCCTTCCTCCCTCATAGGTTTTGTCTTTGAGGGTTGACGTTAACTAAACGTAGAATTAAATTACTGCAGCCTAACTTGCTAGACCTTAAAAAGAGTTCGAGGTCAAATGCAGGTAGCAGACTTGCATGTACACCTAAGAAACTATCCACAGACAAAAATATAGAGTGTGTATTAAAAAAATACAAAATTACCAATGTTAAATAAGTATTGAAAATTTAGGTATGCTATATGTACATTTCAAAGAGTAACCTCTCATCTGTAGCATTATAACCGAAACATAGGAAATCAAAAATTCAAATACAGCAAAAGAAGTACTCAAATCCAAACAAATCGAAATGAGAAGCCAAATCCGATGGCAGGGACAACTACTAAGTGCGTTACTATTCGAGGTCTTTCCGTATTTTCAGTGTTTTAGATTTTTTAGAAAATGCAGCAAATTTCTGTAAAGCATTATTTGTTAAATTTCATTTCAGACAAGTCTGAAAACTGGGCTGGTGAACACCCTCGTGGACCATTTTTCCACCAGCAGAGGTATCGTATATAACAGTTTTTTTTTTTAGAAAAATGGACTAAATGTGAAAATATGTTTCATAATTTACAAAATCACTCACCCATGAAAAAGAGTTCAAGGATATACGTCAAACGGCCTATAACAGGCTAGCAGATACACTCCAAGATTTAACCAAAAACCGGATATGGTCTAGGTATTGTTGTTGTTGAGATATGAACTTGAATGTGAGAAATTTACAACATCACTCATCCGTGAAAATAAGGTCAAGGATTAAAGGTATGGGTCGGACTGACGTTTTTTTTCCTGTGTGCATGCCCACTACTGTTGGCTTCAATGTATAGTTACCGAGAAATCTTAGCATTAAAACTTGACTTTAGACAATGGACCATAAGAATTAGCTTAATAACATAAGACGTATGCCAGACTGACATACATTGTTTAGAATCACTCAAGACCAGTTTTAGTTTTCAGTGTAGTGTTGTTTGTTCTATATTTGTCTTTCGTTTCATTTTGTTGGCCTTGGTCTTGTCTGTCTTCCGACTTAACGATTTCCGTCTGCTCCTTTGGTATCTTCGAATTCCTTTTAGAATGTAAAAGCACACCCAATATTTTTGATCTACCATGTATAGTTACTGAGAAATTGATGTAAGCATGAAAACCTGACTAGGCCAATGGACCTTGAAAACTGAGTCAAGGACATAAGACATATGTCAGACTGACGTGTCCTCTTATAATGTATAAGCATACCTAATATTGTTGACATACGATATAGACACTGCGAAACAGATCTAAGCGCTCATTGTGTTTAGTCACTGAACCATGCTGCCGCCACAACCGGAAAGAAATACATGTCTTGCTCTTACGACTTTGCCGCAGGCGAGACAAAAATGAAAACTTAATGTCATAGATAACATTCTGAATTCGAAATTACACGTTTTTAATTTTGTGTGAGTTTTTGGGGGACACGATCAATTTAAAAAAAATATGATTTAAAAAAATATTACTTTGAAAAGTTATTTTGGAAATTTATTCGCGTTTATATAAATTTAGATAATTTGCTCTTTTGGGAAGGGGCATTGATAATGTTAGCTTAATGGTAGAAGCTGCCCTATGGTGAAATGACAGCTTCTATTTTTGATGGCCATGCGGAGGCTCTCAGCGATTTTTACTTTTTGCACTTTTTTGTGTAATGTTGATGGAGTGCAGTCTCTCTGACAATTAACCCATATCTATTTATTTTCTATGCTTGTGTTTACTACCCCAAATGACCGATCAAATTTAAGTAATATTCACTTCGATACCATCTGTGCCAGATGATTTTGAGATTCTTGTTTTATGTATTGCGTGCATGGGATTGACAAATAGCTCCAACGCATTATGCAATCATGTTGAAGGCATCACTGTGACTTTGAGATGAAGAACAGCAATCACAGCGCTGTTCCTTTGCTTGGAATTTACTTGTAGATATGAGATTTTTGTGTCATGAACATTTTCGAGGGTTAACCAAGAGGATTGCAAAAACTCCGTTAGCGACATTTCTTTGGGTTTCAGGGGGACTATCCGGTTAATCGGGAAATGTGGTTCGTGAACGATTGTTAATCGGAAAATGTGAACCGTGAACGATCCTGGTAATAATTCGTGAACGATTTT
>JAULBM010027758.1:0-11151 GCA_032357055.1 Geukensia granosissima
TTTTTCGTTTTTCGTTCGTTCGTTCGTTCGTTTAGTGGTTAAGTTATAAGAACGAAGGTCTGTAATTTATAGATAAATCGTCCAAATATTGTCAGAATTTCAAATTAAGAAAATTGATAACTTATTTTTCTAAAGTCCCGGTCTTGGATTTTGAAATAGGAGAAAAAGAGAAGGTTAATGTCGCTACAAAATGTTACATTTTTGATCCGTTGATTGTTTAATTGAAGATATCTATGCCAAATCAAGTGACAAAGGACTTCACGACATTGCTTGGTGCCGAAAACCAGGTTAAATAAAACAGAAAACAAATTATTCAACCAACAAGATGTCTACGTTTAGTAGGTGAAAGATTCATGAACTGACTTCACACCGAAATTGATGCTGGGATGTCTATTCTTTAATCAGAAATGCATCCTGGTGAAAATGATGAATTAATGTCATATCTTCAAAGTGTATTGAAAAGTTAAACAAGTTTGTAATGCAAAGTAGCAAAATGGCTAGCACTTACCGATGAACAGTTAAACGAAAGGTTAGTGATATAAATGAAGATTGAAAGTACAGAACATGTGAGACAATTTAATTCTTTAGAAATGGTCCAACTTCAAAAGGAAATGAAAGAAAAAGTTCAAACACATTTAACCAACAAGAAGAGATTTTAAAAGAGTCAGCATAAGAAAGAAAACAACGCAACAAATGTGAAATTGCCAAAGATTGATACCATTTCTTTTAGTGGGGATGAAACTAGATAGAATAATCCTGGGATTGATTTTACGGTACAATCGACAACAACAACAACAACAAAAGGCATACAAAACTACATGAAAATCAAGTTTATAGGAGGTGAAACATGCTTTATTTAGTTTGACTTTGTCACAGGAAAACTGCGTAATTACAGACGTAATTCTGAAGAAAAGAAATGGGAAATGTCTAAGACGTAGTTGATTTACATTACAGTGAGATTATCAGTTAACTAAGTGCTTCAAACAAAACATCATAATTGCGCATCTTCTTTGATAACGTTTTTAATATAAAAAGTCTAGAAGTGATGAGATTAAATATAGATCAAGACATATTTGCATTTATGGTAAAATTGCCAGAAGATACAATGATCAACAAACGATTGAAAGAAAAGTGGACTATTGTCGCCGCGAGAATCTGGGGCTTTCTCCGGTGACTGGGAATGTGCTGGTCTGGAGCTACACACACACAGGGACAGAGCACCAAACAAAACAATGCAAGTCCACTACTGGTTGCAAACTACATGTATTTCAAACAACGAAATGACGACACTGGTTATCGCGTATAATAATTTAATTAGGCCAGCATAAATACAACTTTACAGAGATGGCGTTGTTCAGTACGATACTGAAATCCTATCTCCCTAACCAAAGACACGAAATATTATTTATAACAAAACAAAAAATGCATGAATAAACTTGACAAACAGTATCCATAAAAAGTGACAAATTCAATTAGCGGATTAAAGACAAATTAGCACAGCGATAATACCCCTAACAATAAAGTGACAGTTTACACATTCCGGATTACATGTAATACTTGTAAAAATGCTAAATAATGAACATTGAATGTCGCTAATTGAAAAAAAAATTAAAACTTGTATTAATTAAGCTTAATCGCTAAAACCTAGATACGGAACATTTTAGTCACTTAGAGACCTGTGAAAACTAAATTTTAAAACATAAAAAAACTATGAATACTTATTTCAATAAAATTCGTAAAATATTACTACAGAGTCCAAAATAAATTTTTGTCCTTTTTTCACTGCGACACTATTATTATTTTGTGTGCAGGACTAAGGGATTGCGTGGTAGTTTGAGAAAAGTCTGACAAGAAGGAAGTAAAGAAAGAACAAGAGCAAAAATGGAAAATTTCATTCTCATCCGAAATCAAGACCATTTTAGAACGGACATTCTTAATTCTTAATCGAAGTTCGAAAATTCTAGAGCAGCCTTGTTGGTAAGGTAATGACAAGGTAACTAGTTTATCGTCCATTGACTAATCATTGTCAGAAAAAAAATAGACTGGTGAATATTCAAAATGTTGAACGGTTAAAAAAGGTAAACCTCATCAAAAAGGATGTTGTTTCAAGTGTTTAAGACAAAGACAGAAATCAAATCTAGTCAGTGCAAAATGGGTTAATTATGTGTACATTTTCGGAAATTAAATACACACCACAGAAGCATGTGTCCACAGAAATTCGGAGAGACGGTTGAGATCACGAGTAAGCATTTAACTGAAGAATATAATACTAGTACTGATGTCGATTCTAGAATGTGAACCAAGTAATAATGTATCAGAAAATGTTGTTTTAGGTCTCACTATACGGTTCGGCGTTTTTCATTAAACTCAATGTTAAAAAAAAGTTCAATATACGGGTACCAATGCACACATGTTATACCTCATTGAAAAGGAAATAAAACAATTTTAAAATCAGTTGCAGAAATATGGTCATGAGCTTTGACTTTTTTCAAAAATCTGTCGGATTGAAATGGCATGAAAATCCACGTTTTCATCATACGATTATTTTTGGACAAAATAGACTTTCCATTGCCTATTTACAAATATAAGTGCATAAAATTCCTACACCAAGAACAGTTTTTCTATGAATTTCGAATAACCACATATGGTACGTATGACTGCCTGGGTAAACAGATTCATTTCGCTGATGAAGAAAATAACTTCGAATTGTGAAAACTATCTATCATATGAGATCTTAACGATGATGAGAAAAGATAGATAAGATTGATCCGAAAGAATAACTATGCTGATGGGTTCAAGCCCATATTCAGTCGTGAAAAGAACAATATTAAGAGTCAGTTGGTACTTTTGTTATGATGACAATAAGTTATGAAGCAAAGAAAGACTTTGATTCGAGTTTACCTATTTATTATGTGTTGTAAAGCGTAAATAGTCACTTGATTGTTGGCCATGGCCTTGTCTGTCTTCCGACTTTACAATTTCCGTCTGCCTCATTGGTATCTTCGAATTATCGTCAACGTAAATAGTAGTCACTAAAAGTTAGATAGTCTCCGTTAATTGTTTATTTGATTATTGATCTGTTTTAGTATAAATTTATGAGATGTAATGTTATCTATACCAAATGCATATACAATTTTATGTTAATGTCTGAAAAATATTAACTTTCTTGTATGAGGCTAAGAAACTGGGGAAGGGCGAGGTTTCCCGAGCCCTTCAACAGTTTCGTGCCGAATACAAAAAAGTTGATATTTTTCAAACATTGACCTAATATTGTTTTTATACTACATCTATAAAAATATTTATATTACTACAAAAATATTGATTAACATAACAATATTTTTTCTGTCCCTCAATGAGCCCCTGGCTTTAAAGAAATGTACAAAATATCACTTTGTTACTTTATTTAGGAAATAAAGTCAACAGGAAATGGTCCAGCTGCAATATAAAAAAATATAAATGCAATGAATTGGATGAAGCAAGAGAAGTTCTTAAATATAACAAAAATATTTGAACTTGAGCATCGAAGATCCTTATTCCTTAGAAGAAGGACTAGTCATTACATGAAAAATGTGTAAAAAAGACATTTTGTTTAATGATGTTCGCTGCTCCTTTTAAAAATATTAAGGTTCGAAAATATAACAAATATGTCTGAACATGAGAAGAGAAGATCCTTATAATCATTGACGGTTTTGTTCATAAAAAATATGCAGACAGCTTCCCAGACATTAGTGATTCAAATGAATAAGAAGTTATCCACAACAGATTCACACTTTGGTGGTTGTTCATACCGTTTATGTTTCATAAGAGGTACGATTGTGAAACCCCCCGAGGGCGGCCGGGTATATAAATAGGCCGTTCGATTTTTCCGCCTGCAGGTGGAGCCCCTGCTTATGGGGCGTCCGTTAGTTCGAGCGGGATGTATAAATACTCGAACTCCCCTTATCAAAGGTTATGCCCGGGAAAGAATATGCACTAGGTATCACCGTGCTTGAGGTTCTAGTCCTGGAAAAAGGGCGTCCCTGATTGTGGGGGATGTATAAATTCACAATCCATCCACAGAGTTAAAGACGCCCCGTGTTTAGGAAATGCAGAGTCCTAAGCACGCTGAAGACCCCTTGTTACAACTCTTACTGAGTGGTCAGTAGGCGGCCAGTTACATGTCTAAATTTTCCGCCCCTATCCAACCCGCAATTTTTTTCCAGTGGCAGTTTTAATGCATGTCCATGCCTTACCGGTCCCTTTGTTACAGTCTTCATATTGATTTATTGTTTGCTAACTTGCTACCTTCCTGAATATGCATAAAATAATTGCAACTGGACGTTAAACAACAATCAATCAATCAAACGAATGTGAAAGGAGTGAACGGAAGTAATCACGTCACAAATATCTATGCATAACATTAAGAAGAGACAAGTTGACATTTAAAAAAAAATCCTTTCCTACGTAAACCATCACTGAACACATTTGAATGTCTGTCACATAGAGAACAAAATAGCAATTTAAAAAATAATAAAAAAATAATAAGGATGAGGGTATGTGAAAAACTATTAAGGCAAAAACAAACACTACTTAAACCACTAAGGACCATATTAAGGAGAAAAAAATACATAAGAAACTATTAAAGACAAAATAAAATCGAAAAAAAAAATGAAAATACACTCACACATGCACAAATAAGCACACACGAAAACATAAATGTAGATACTTTATAAAGAGGACGTTTTCTCATTATCATCAAGCTGTCATGACCACATTCATTACTGGTTATTTTACAGAGACGTTTACTCATTAACATCAAGATGTCTTTACCTTTTCAAATTCCTGGCTCCAAAATGTTGCTTTATTGTGCTTTTGTTTTGTCCTCTACTAACGAGTATTGAGGTTTCAATGTTAGTTTATATTGTCGATCAACGAGCTAACATTATTTTTGAATAGTTGTCGACATCAAGCTGTGATTTTATTGTCACAAACTGACTTTAACTTGAAACCGTTTAGCAGAGCTAGTATAAGGATATTGGGGACAGTAAAAGCTGAGATTGACCTCGGTAATTACAAATAAATTTCAGCTATCTTTATTAAAATGTAATGACTACTAAATGCTCAAAAATTTTAAATTTGCAGAACGTCGTCTACGCAAGCGTTGATTTCGACAGCAGTGAATTTAAAAAACGTTGACGTTCTTTCAAAATAAGGGTATTATTAGAATTAAAATATTTCAATTCCCTGCAACTGTAAACTAAAAATAAATAATTTTGTTTTTAAATTATTCCTGCGACTATGTACTTAATAATATTAAACGAATACCCTAATATATCTTATTTGTCGAGTATGACTTTTTTGTTTTTAATAAAGTCGTCTTACAAGGAACCATTCCGCTGATACAATGCGATAATGCGATTCAGTGCCTTTTTATCGTGTTGTAATCGCTATCTGTTTGATCAAGGGTTTATCCAAAGTTTATCTCCTAGTTTTAATTAAAAATTGTGACATTTGAAACAAACAACTAATCCCATTCCAAGAAAGTCATGTATTTTCGACCTCTGGAGACTATTATCTTGTTCCGGACATTTACACGTGTTATAATTGCTTTTGTTTCAACACGGCTCCATGACTTAGGGAAGATGATGAAACCGGTGTTGATTTTAAATTAAAAAAATAATCAATACGATATGTCTTAAAGTAATTTAATCGAAATAACAGCACATCTTGTTGCTTTTAGAAATAAGGTTTCGGGTAATATTAGTTGGCTTCAAATCACTTATCCAAATCACTTAATAAAACTATCCACACGAACATCAATGAGGGTGGGTTACATATCTCAGAGTTTAGTCACAGGCAATTCGGGCGAAGATTTTACTCCTTCCAGCTTTGTTTTTTCAGTTCTTATTTTATCGTTTAAAATTAAGTTCGGTAACTTGTTTCCGACTAAAACTAAAATTCCAAACAGTACATGCTGACAAGAAAGCTAGTGAGCCAAGGGTTTCTCAGGGAAAGATTAGAGTCATTACTCCGGAAGCTTTCGGTTGCCATCATGATTTGGTTGACCGGTACGAAATATCCATTTGTTTCCGACTAAAACTAAAATTCACTTCAATACTTATATGATATACTTCTTTGTTAGACGTTGTTAAAGGAATTTGAAAATACCAAAGCAAAGAGGCAGACCAAAATCGTTAACTCCGAAGACAGACAAGACTATGGCCAACAAAATAAAATGAAAGACAAACATAGAACACACGACACTACACTGAAAACTAAAACTGGAGTAACACCAACCCTACAAAAACATGGTGAGTGCAGTTGATGCGGAAGGGTCAGCAACTCCTGCTCCACTATTGGCTCCCGTCGTGTTATTCAGAAACAAAGCTTGTGTATAGTCAAAATCGATGTTAGTCACAACCGATATAGGAACGGATTTGAAGTCACGACAGTGGGAATATATCCATTGTAATTTGTGAAATGGATATTTCTTACCGGTCAATCAAATCATGATAGCGACTAAAAATATTGCGGAGTGGTGAATCTAATCTTATTACTCCAATATTTTTTTTAACATGAAGATGCATTCGTCACAGATGATATGTTTTCAGAAGCCTGTCAAATGCATTTTGACTTCCTCCACAATGATTGTTGTCACGATATGAATGAAATAGTGTTGACAGTGGCATGCAATCCAAATAAAATCAGATAAGTCAAACTTACCTTAGTGGTCAACTCTATTAACCAGCCACTTCATTTTAAAGGACATTTTTATTCACAATTGTTTAAGATTTTATATATTGATATTTGTTTAAGATTTTATATATTCTCATTAGTTTAAGATTGTATATATTCACAGTCGTTTTAATATTTTATTATAAAAAAAATTTATTTATAAATATGTAAAATTTCTTAAAATAACTCTTTTATCTTATCGAAGCTTAACTCTTATCAAAAATTTGTCTGTATAAACCTATATAATATCTATAAAAAGGTATTTGTATATATGTCATAATTAGACTAACATTATGATGAAGTTTCTGCATTTGTTGAAAATTCAACAATATCATTTTATAATTATCAAATCCATTATCTAAATATTAGTAATTGATGTTTCAAAACCAATACATCAAATAGGAATTCATAAATGTCTACTGAGATAAAATAAATGAAATAAATCAATTGAGACAATAAACATTTGCTTAAACTTTAAATAATGTCTTGTGCATGACACGTAAAAAGCTTAATATTTGCTATTAAAATAAATTTGGTATTTACTAAGTATTAATAACGAAACTCTTTTATTCTCATGTAGAGATGTACAGATTCCATATTCCCATATGAAACTCGTAATCTTGACAACAAATTTGTTTTAAAGCTATGTTATGAAATGAGTTTTTATGCAAGCAAGTCCATAGGAAGTAAATTATTCGCTGCTATTGTTCGTAGCACAGTAGTCAAGAACTTAAAAAAGGGAAACAAATAAGAATTTTTTCGGGTTAACCTATTAACCATATGGCGTGAGATCGCATCAGACTTTGCACCATACAAAGAGGGTGCGTTCGATTCACATCGCACGCGATAAGGTTTGTAACTTACCTGCCAGCGATCGGTAGTATCGCTGGGCACTCCGGCTTCCTCCACCAGAAAAAAACTGATCAGCGACAGAAATATTTTTGAAAGGGACGAAAACCCCCAAACAAACAAACAAAGCAAAACGTTTCAGTGAAGCTTCAGTTGATATGTTATATGGAAATAGACGTGCTAACTATTTCGCAAGTAACACCCTCTTGAACTTCCATTCCGCAAGCACTGTCATAAACCCGTCGTAGAATATAGATTGTCTCGATATAATTGAGTGAAAGTTCAAATTTGATTTCCAGGAAAGGATGGACCAGATTTATGAAAATTAGAAACAACGGGAAAAATATTACGAGGACAAATTAATATCCGCAGGCAAACAAGCCTAAAAATAATAAATACACAAGAAAAACTTTAAATTGTTTATATAACATACACAAATTACATACCATTGTCTTTTATATGTGAAGCAGTTCTATTTTCGCATAGATTGATTGATTGTTGGTTGTATAAAGTTCACTGACAAATTTTTCATGCATATTCAGGACGAGAACAAGTTCAACAATTATCAATATCTAAAAAGGGGTGGGATGGGACACAACAGGGCAACAGTTTTTGACTGCCACTGGAAAAAGAGTGATGGGTAGCGGCATAAGCCTTTTATTTTCCGAAAACTACAAAAGGGTTCTTTTACGTGCAAGGAGCGTGGCACTCCCCAAACACGTCACACACTATGGCCCACGGCCATTTTCGCATAGATGCATGCAAGGATTTGGGTTTTTTTGGGGGGTCATCTGACTTGAGAACGGTGATGTATGTTTTTTTTTAAATTTGGTAACCAATGATTTTTAATTTTCCTGCTTAATAGTTTTGTTTTCCAATTAAGCAGAAAAGAAGTAAAAGTTGAATGCAAATAATGCACAATATCATATATTTTTTTTTAGTTAAAGTAATTATTTTAGTGATTAGGTTGAAAACCTTCGACACTTTCGTCACATGTCCATCACGTGAATTTTAATTTTAGTTCCCATAAAGATCACCGCTGATAAACCAGAACACCAACTATAGTAGCCCGGATGTTGCAAGATTGAATTCATAAACGTAGAGGGAGCGGTTACAATTCTAGAAAGAAAACTTCCGTTTGCCGTTTTCTATTCATGATAATGAAACTGAGCAAAAATCATTAAACGTTTGATGTCATCAGTACAGAAAATTAAAATAGACATGAAAGACTAACTCGACGTGCTAATATTACAGACTCAACAAAAATCAAACATGATGAAACAATGGATCAGACGTTTAAATTTTATATCTACATTCATAACTGAATTAAATGAAAATACATTTGTAATCATCAAACGTAGACTAAACACATTACACAAGATTATCGTGATACTTATTTATCAGTGTTTATGTCTAAAAATCGAAATAAATTCTTCTCTGCGAAAAGAAATTAAAATCAACATCTTAAAAAATGTACTTATTCTTTTGTCCATATGTTGAAATAATGATGGTATGAGAACAAAGATTCGTTGAAAGTAGTAAAACAAAATAACGTCAATAAACGTCTGAATTGGTTATCATATTAAAGAAGTTGTTATATTGAATAATTATTGATAAGAGAGTATTTTTAAAGCATAGTGGACAGTCAGGTTTGCAGGAAATGATCGATTGATTGGTTGGTGCTGAAGATCAAGAGGCACTATTTCATTTGCATTAAGGACTAGAGCATGCAAATGAATGAGTGAATAAACGAACGAACGAACGAATGAATAAATGAATGAATGATTGAATCCCACAGGTAGACATGTCACCTAACCAGATACAATACTCTGGCTCCACAATACTAGCTTTTTGCTCTAACCAATAGGTATCGAGTGCTTTAGGTTGAAGAAAAAATTAGTTTTGATAGCCAACTTATTTTCGCGGCGATTTTTATCGCAATTTTACATGACGCTCCGAAAGGTTTGCGAATTTACAGTTTTGCAACGTTATTTGTAGTTTAAATGTTACAATTCGCGCAAATAATTTTCACGGTTTTTAACCTATTATTATGTCGTGAAAGTCGCGAATTTGGGTTTACAGTGACTTAAATGCCTTTAGTTTGGACAATCCAAGAATCAAATTCTACGACATCGGCATTCTAGACTGGCACACTTACAATACTTTAGCGACATAAAAATTGGGTGATTTTTTCTAAAATTTTTATTCAGCAAAATACATTTTCAGAAGAAAAAAATGTCTAGATAATTTCAGTTTTATTTTAACAATCTTTTTCAAAATATATTCATTGATAGATTGTCGGCTGCATGCTTAACGTCAAGCGGCAAATATTTCCTGCATATTCAGTACAAAAACAAGTTCAACAACTATATAAATATCGGAAGTGAGGTTAGGGTGGGATACAACAGGGCACCGGCTTGCGACTAAACTATTACAAAACCGAAAATCACTGGTAGGGTAAAAACATTTGCCTTTGTAGCGAAATTAGCCTTCTCTTTTCATAAATCTATTTTACAAAAGCTATTTTTTTCATGCAAGGAGCGTGGCAATCTCCACATAGGTCACCCACTATGGTCCACGGTAAGGCTTTCCGTATTATAAAAATCCAATATTTTATAATAATGAATGTAAGACAAAGTCAAAAACCTATTAATATAAATCTATGACTTACCAAAGGTCGTGGTACTTTGTCAAGTTTACGTTATTTATTGCGAAAGTCAATATCTTTAAGAAGCCTTCCAGACTCATAAGAAACGTCTTTTGCTGCCTAAGTAATAATTTTGTAAGGATGGGGCTACCCAGTGGAATTAATTAGAAGGATATTGCACCAAAACTAAATACATATAAATGTTCACTTGTGTAACCAAATTGAAGTACAATGACAAAACGCTTTATTTATTGGGAATAAACAACACTAATCAAAAAGGGCGTAAATAAGTGTTCAGGCATCCATTTGATGTCTACATGTACATAACGTGATTTTATTGTGTTTTTCATATGTTCCACTGGGAACTGTGACTTCCCTTTTTTAGGCGTACCATGTCAATTTTGTAATAATGAGTCATTTTGTCAAAACCTCCAGTCCAGACGATTTGATATTACATAAAAAAACATAGGTTTAAAACTCATAGCATAAACTTTAAAATAGTTTTACTATCTCTTTGGAAAATGTTTCAACTTTTGTATTTGATCTTCTCCCTACAATAATAAAGAGCCCGAATTTGTTGAAAAATGTAGCACAACTGAAATCTGAAAAGCGTGACAAACTCCTCAAGCGAGATAAGAGAACAAGTTGCATGATATATACAGTCCGACAAAAGTTAAGCGCCACCCTATATTTTTTCTAATTATAATTTTCATTTTAGACCTATGTAAAAATGGAAATAGAATTAAATTTATACCAAGATACCTTTATGTAATAGTGTGCAGGCTAAACGTTAGGTTGAAATTTTGGTGAATAAGCAAGTCGTATGACTGGTTAATTCTTAAAACAAAAGGGGGATAATTTGGTAACTTCAGAATGCCGAAAAAAGTTTCATCGAGAAATCAGTTTTTCACAATTTAAGAAACCGTATTGGTCATAAGAAT
>JAULBM010027768.1:0-11151 GCA_032357055.1 Geukensia granosissima
TGTTGTTGATGGTCACGTTGTTGTTAAAATGTTCCATAACACAAAGACAATATGAAATACAGCATTCGAATGGCGTCTGCAGACGTTTATAATTCTTTGGTTTTGATATATAACCTAAAAAATGTATAAAGTTTTATAATACTACTCGTGGTGAAAGCGGATAATCAGCATACCATATTTATTAAACATTGATAACATTGTAATTTGCAACTAATCTCTCAAACAGTATGAAATAGAAATGAATTTATACAATGAAGTCACTAGTCGTATAGCCCTGTTCAACAATCAAGTCACTAGTCGTATAGTTCTCTTCAACAATCAAATCACTTATCGTATGGTACAATTCAACAAAAAAGTCACTTGGCGAACAACCAATATTTATTTTAGTATCCAGATGTTAGTCAAGAGATCAATCACACCGTTCAGATTGTGAAGTGCCTTTTGATAGATGCGATCAGTAATGTCATCGAATTCAATAATTAAATCAGCATACAATGGCTATAACAAAACGAAAACGATATCGCCTTCAATTTATCACTAAAAAATCATTTTAAAAGTCCGCTTGAAACAATTCAAACAATACATCGGTGAGATAGAAGCACAGTTTGTGCACATTGGCATGCTGATTGTAATATAATATTTTGACTTAATGTTTCAAAATTTTGTCTTTCAAAAATACGGCATCTTACCATAATATGTTTTTTAAACAATTTGGTTGTGTAATACAAAATCGTCAGTGTTTCTAAAATTTATTATTTCATCTTTAATTGATTTTAGGTGTGAGTTAAGAATTAAACTTTACAAGAGCGATGACCAATTTTCCTGTTGTAATTTTCCCGTTCCTATTTTGCAACCTTCGAGTTACAACTTCAAACGGAATATATATTTCCCAGTTAATACGCTTCTACAGGACTTGTGCTACCCGTTAGAATTTTATTGATAGAGGAATTCTGCTGACAAGAAAGCTTCTGAACCAAGGGTTTTTCGTGGAAAGATAAAGTCATATCTCAGATAATTATTCAGTCGCCATTATGGTTTGGTTGATATGTTCCAAAAATGATAATGGATATCTTCCCACTGTTGTAACAATGACTACTCTCCTATACAAATGGTGACAAACGTTGATTGTGACCTTACAAAGTAACACGACGGATGACACTGGTGAAGTAGGAGTTGCTAGTCGGAGTATCTGAATCCTCCTTTGTTTTTGAAGGGTTCTTAATTTTTCGTCAGCTTTAGTTTTTCAATCAATATGTAGGATTTTGTGTACTTATTTTGCATTTCGTTTCGATTTAGAAAAAAGGGGGATTTGGTGTAAACATTCATGACACAAAAATCTCATATGTACAAGTATTTGTTGATTACCATTTTGTCTGTCTTCTGAAGTAAAGGTCTCTGTTTGCCCTTTTTGGTTCCATCGAATTATTTTTGTTTGCAGTGTTTGTTTCTTTCATATGAAACAAAATGTTACAGGGTTAAATCAAATGTTTATTGGTCTTTTGGGTTGTGTAGAGGTCTTGTGAGTGGGAGGTAAAAATTGTTCCTAGCCAGTTGGAAGAAGATCTAAACTTTTTTATGTTATAACATAAAATATAACAACACATAAAAAGAGCATTGAAACACATATGAACACAAATATGTATTAAACAAATAACAATCAATCCTTGCTTTACCAAAATAACCATAGACCATAAGTAATGCGCTTCTTAAGGCCTTGTGCTTCCTATATATGATAATGTTTGAGAAGGGCATTTAAACAAACATTAACACAAAGTTATATAAACAAAAAACGAACTATTTTGCTTTACTAAAAACAACATTGACTTTTTCTGTCAGTGTTGGTAAACATAGAATGTAAGTAACATTGCTAAGCATTATGTTATTGTCTAATTGTTTTAAATATCAATGAATATTGAGAAATTCTAAGGTAAACGTCAAGGAGACTATGAACTAATTGCAAAAATAGAATATAGTCTACAGCTGTTTACCTGACAAATGCTAATTTTACCGACTTTTGAAATTAATAATTTTTTTTCTGCTGGTCAACATAAATCTGTGTATTGTTCGTGGCGGAGTCGATCAACTTTTTTCAGTCTTTTCGTTGTTACGAATGTTGTATGTAGAATTCTGTAGTGTAATAGTTTATGTAAATTTAGTAACCTAATTGAATTTTACTTAAGTATCAAATATGGGTAACTCTGGTTTTGAGTACTATGGCTATTTTTCATGCCTTTACTACTGATAATTGAATGTTTCATAATCGTTTTTCAGCTACATGTAAGTATGATATATATTCTTTTACGGTAATATCTAATAAAGTTGTTTATTATTTGTTTAAATTTACATTATTATATATTATTCTCAGACAGTTTCCATGTTTATATTGAACTCGCATTCGATTTCGTTACCTGACTATGACGAGCATTGTGGAATGCTGTTGAAAAAAATTATAAAGGTTATTTGTGCTCTCGTGTATTTCTTTGTCTCATTTCACATTCAATAGGAAACCACAACAACTCTCTTAGTTACCTGACTTTATGACAATAAGTTATTATTTAATCAAAGAGTCAAATATTAATCCAAAATCGGATTTGTTCAGTTTTAGAAATGAAATAACGAAGTCTGAATTTTTTTTAGTTTTTGTAATGAATTGCTGATCTTTTATCATAGTTTCACCAATTTCTTTTAGGCAGTGTAATAGGTGTGGGTATGTATTATTTTATTACCTTTTTCAGAATAATTTCTCAGTTATATGATAGTGTTTAGTTACGACTCTATGATCCTCGATATTTCAAGTGGCACACAATGTGCTGATATCAGAAAAGAAATTCCATTTCGGAAAACCAGATTTTTTTTCATTATGAACACTAGATAAATAGTAAAAGATATGGGTTAAATGTCAAAGAGACCGCACTCCAACCACGAGAACAACAGAGGGAATTTACAAATGTTGAGGTATCCACAAGGCAGTTTTTTAATCTATTTTGCGGTTGTGTCCAAAATCAAATTGGTGTTTGCTTATAATGTCTTTTACTGACTTTTACCGACTCGGTTTGCCAACACAAGTGGTTCGTGTATTGATTTAATTTACATGTCTCTATTTATATCGATTTATATCGTTTCTAACGTGATATTTGGAGGCGTGAGTATTTTTCGGTAAACTACTTTTTAACCAGTCCAGCTATTTCCCAAGTCTATGCTTTAAATGTAGTAGTTAAATCATCCCTTATATTTTAAAATCAATACACAGTTGAATATTACGTTTACTATATGAAATACCAAGTTTAACAAAACACAAATATTTCTTGACATTTAAAATAAAAAATTAAAGTATGATTCAAGTTAACTAAATTCTTTGTCCATGGTTATTTTCTATCCAGATTGATAATTAAAACGTGATTTACATCTGTCAGTATCACGTGATTGGTGGTGCTCTACCCACCTCTTATTGCTCTCTTTTTCAAACTTATGTAGTCTGGTTTTTTTTCTCTTGGGATTTATTTTCAACGCGAAAGTTTCATTACCCAAACGTCTTTGTGGGCTATTGCCATCACTTGACGTTTGTTGTTCAACGTTTGTAGTCCGGAATCTTCATTTTTTCTTCTTCTCCTTTACCTTGTGCCTAAACTTTGTAGAGAAATTTTGACAAGATGGTTTTTTGATTGAGTTTTAATTTTAGTCCCCATTAGAAAATCAACGCGACAGAATCTGCCAGATAATGCAGTCAGATTGGTCAAGCTATATAATCTTTTTAACCAACGGGATAATTTCAGTACACATACGTCTCTGTGAGCTCTTGCAATCACTTGACGTTCGTTGTCTAACGTTTGTAGTCTGTAATTTTCATTTTTTCTTCAGAAGCTGGCAGACAATGCAATCTGATTGGTCAATCTATAAAATCTTTTTTAAGCAACGCGATAAATTCATTAAATAAACGTCTTTGTGAGCAATCGCTATCATTTGACGTTGGTTGTCAAAAGTTTGTAGTCCGGAATCTTCATTTTGTTCTTCTTCTCTTTAAATTTTGCCTAAACTTCGTAGAAATTTTGACTACATTGACTTCTGATTTAGTTTAAATTTTCGTTTCGATTAGAAATTCAACGCCACTCAAACTGACAGATAATGCAATCGGTTTGGTCAATCTATACAGTCTTTTTTCAGAAAGTACTTAGCTGTTTTGTAGTATTAATAAATATCAGACGGTCTTCTACTAAAATGTTATTTTGACGCCGATAGGAAATTAAACATGACCGGCATGACTTAACTAGTTTGACATAGACCATATGAGGATTAAAAAATGTCTACTTTTCGGAAACCATTTTGTTTAATCGTTCTGTATAAAGTTGCAATTTTAGTTTCAATCCGAAAATCGAAGTGGCCACAAAAACTCTGGGATCGTTTTAGAATTTTGATCCATTGTCTCTTTCAGAAAATAGTTTGATAATGCATGTTTTCGGGGATGTTCCAATATAGTCCATAACAAATTCACGAAACTCACGATGTTCAAATTCTCCTTTTTTTACTGTGCCGTGTTGCTATTGATGGAAGTTTTATCTTTAAACCCTGCATAAGTTTCACCGTTATATGCTGGTTATCTTACTGAATCCATTGTTATTACTCCTGTAAAAAGTCATATTTCAGCATTTTATATGGTCTGTTTCCTAGATTTTCTGATGATACTGGTGAATTTGATCAAGTATCCCCTCGACCATACAACAATCGTTACTGCATGTAGTCTACGCTTGAAAATATTTTTACTACAAAATTCAATAAACTGGTTAATCAAAAAATAGTTTACGATAATAACTTTCCATCTTTATTAAACGTTTTATTGTTTAAGGCAAAATGTGAATACATGGATGAAAGGTTACAATGTTGCATGAGTATTGAATATTTTGATATTCTATACGGTCATTTCAAGGAGTAACATCTCATCAGAAGCATTAAAACCAAAAACTGCTCGATTTGTATCATTTTATTTATAAGATATCAGTTATGGCAAATAAGAGAAACATCTATTCATCGCACTAATTTCTCTGTTTTTTACGTTTTAACTTTAAACTTTTCAGGGTGAATTTTTTCCGTTACCTAGGAGAGGCATAAAGATATCCAGTTTGTCATAATTGTTTGTATGCTCTTTAATTGTAAGACGGATGAAACCTCTCTATAAATGTTTTACAATTTGATTTGTGTCTGTTTATTTTCATTATACATTATACCAATAGTTTTATTTGCTAGATAGAAATTTGACAAAAAAATCAAATAAATATTTCCCGTTTGTTTTTTATTGTGCCAGGTGGTATGCTTCTGTAGGAGTTCAATATTTTGACACATACTTACAACCGTTGTCATTTCTGTGTTTCATTAGAACAGAAACTAAACTAGTAATCTTTCAAGATACAAAATAAATAAAACCGAATTTTTTAAAAATTGTTGAAGGACCTATATATTAATCGAATTGAAAGCGTTTTTGTTGCCCTTCCTACGACTTTTATCCACCGAGGCTTTTTGGCCAGCCTAAACCACATTTGGTATGCAAATAATTAATATTTTTGCATGCCTGCCTGTTATGTGTCATTTGATCTTGACCTCAATTTTATAATTAAATTACTTGTTAAAAAAACTGAAATGTGGTACATTCCTCAACAACTGTGTTGCCTACACCAACATAATTGTCTATAGTTTTGTATCTTGTTGGACACTTGCCATTCTTGAATGTCATTTGAACTTGACCTCGATTTTATCGGTGAGTGTTTATTTTACGATATGTTTTTATATCCATGTCCATATCTCAACAATTGTGACACATGTAAACCCACCATATTTGGTCCAATATAAAATTTTGGCAGGTACGTAATTGTTCCATGAACTTCACTGCTCTGCTTTCAGCTGCAATTTTGTGTATTAAGGCAACATACATTTGAAGGTCCTGGGTTTCTTTTTTCACATTTAATCGTGTAGTACGTCGCCTGATATCGCAAATAGATTTGAAACGCACACTGCATTGATGACAACTATTCTAGAGTGTGACGATAACTTAATACCTAATGCTTTCCGATCAGTTCAAAGCATTTTTGATTTCGTAGTATATGTTTAGGGCAATACCCGATGACAGATTTGTTGAGTTCGTTTATTGTTGTGAAGTTCAAAAACAAACTTGATGCGAAATGAGAAATTCAACAATAAGTTGATCTCTTCTCGAATTGACGTAAACGAGGATTAGAGTTAAAGGATTCCACGACGGGTGCCACTCGCGAAACAGGGGATGAATAGCTGTCCAAAGCACACGGTCGTACTACTGTTTTGCAAAAGAATTCGAAGTGTGCACGTTTTGTTCTTGTTGTTTCCGTTTTTCCTTTACGTTTGTTTCTAGTTTTTTCTTGTCTTCTTGTTTTTGCACTTTTGTTCTGTGATATGGCCCATATCAAGAAGCATTAAACAGACATGAAAAACAAATCATGTTTGAATGTAGTAATATAAAAATAGAGATGTAGTATGTCCAGTGAAGAATACCAATGTGAGCGATCAGAATTCCAAAAAGACAAGATAAAAGTAACACATGCTTGGTATCCACGAACTCCTTTACAAAACAGGAGTGTGATCAGGTGTTCATGATGGGTAAGCGTCACCTGTCTTGTGCACAACAACCGACGTGAAATCCTTAAACTATATTCCGGGTAAACGTATCATTGTTTATCAGACAACCTTTCAAAACATAAAAAAAAACATCTACCAGTTGTCATTAGGCCTTCAATAACGGAGAAATATCCAACCCTTTAAACAAGCTGTAAAAGTTTCTATCGATCAATGGAATTTCAGCCTCTTTTCAGTGATTAATAGGATGATGATGAAGATAAAGACTGATGATTAACTTGTATTTCTTTTTTTTAAATCAGTATTACACAGGTTTAAATGTTTTTATTCTGAGGATTTTTTGTCGAAAAGTTTTAGTGACTAAAAACTTAGATTTAATTGCGACTTAGATCTGTGGTTGGGATGTACATGGCTAAGCTTCGATCATTGGCAAAAAAGCCATACAAGAAGTTACGATGATATGAAGATATTTTCTACGGATAAGTATGAAGATGATATTTGTGGATTGGGTTAAGTTGGTGTAACGAAAAGAAAGCTACATATCAGCATAGATAAATATAGATACGCCAACAATGGCAATTCTGATGACCCTTTTATTCTTTCCATGCAAGTTACTATCATCGAAAAGGTCTACTATCGGAATAGCAATCCCAACCAATCAAAATCTCTCCGAAGAAAAAACGAAAACTACTGGATTAGAGAACTGGGAACGGCAACACCGTATGGTTGTAATGGCAAAATGGATGGTATTTGTATTTTATCAAGCATCCACACGCAGACGTAGCCACGGCCATCGACGTCAGCTAATGACGTGTCCCTAAATGACCTGTTAACATATTCATTCGTTGTATAAATCATTTTTGGATAAACATGTTAAAATTCCAGATTCAATTATGTACAGACTTACAGCAGTTATCAAGGATATAGCCAATTTGAGGCGTTTCAAACCAGTTACTTTTGTAAAAGAAGAACTAGAAAAACAATATTTTCTTAAACTTTAGGTCGTTATCAAAGACCTTGACGAAATCAAATTAAGCCATAAAAAATCCGCCAAATCTAAAATCTCACCTTATTTCAAAGATCAGTCTGTACCAATTGTTTCATATACTTTACCACACCTATTGTAACCAAGATTTTCCACTACAAACACGTGTTGAATAATCAGAGTATCGAAGCAGCAAGTCTAACCTCCGGATTGCACTTGTTCCCCATTTAAATATAATCCTTCCGGCCACATGATTACTGGTGACCTGAACATTGTCGAAAACATTTCTCTACGAAATGTGGTTCCCAAAGTCTCAAAGTTCCGTAAGACTCAATCCATAAACTGGAAGTTCAATTTCAAAATCCTTATGGATTCAATGAAGGATTATGCCAGACAGTGGGCTATGGAACTAGATACCCTTTCTGAATGGGTGAAAGCTGTGAAATCTTTGATACAATAACGAATTCACAAATAAAAAAGATCTATGAAAACATACACGGAATCGGTCTCCAAAGATCCGAGTGTTGCCATATATCCTTCTAAACTTACAAATATGTTGTCGTCCCCGCCGATAAAACCCCCAATAACAAGCTTTTGTTTGTAGATCACACTACATAGACTGCTTGATAAAGGATTTAAGGTATTGACAGATTACTTTACCACATAAACCTCAATGACACATTCCGAAGAAGAAATTATTGACAATCATCGGTCAGTTTTGTCTTCTTTTGGAATTTCCACTAAAAAGAAAGAATTTGATGTTTTTTCACTTTACTTGTTTCAATCCTTACAACCAACTTTATATTGCAGCGTCTGCCAAATGCTCCACAAAACCTCTGTCCAAGTTACTGTACTTATTTTATGAGCAAGTAAAAAACCTGCATACTACTATTCCACATTCAAAACTTATCGAAAAATAAAGAGGCTTAATGCAGCTCTGTTTTGTTAAAAAAAGATGGAAACGCAGATACAAATATTTGGATCCAGGGAGGGACAAACAGTTTTTTGCTATAGCCATTTCCGGAAGGCCGTGGTTCCTTCTAAGATTAAAATTTGGCATCCTGGTACCCAACTTCCGGGAAGTATGATGAAAAGTTTCCAAATACGTTCACCAATTTCTGTCAAGGAAAATAGTTAGAGCTTTCATTTTGAGTTTGATAAAATAAAATGTGAAACGTAAATACCTTTACTACTTGTGGCAGTCGTCGAAGGCAAATGCTTTAAGATAAAATATAGGGAAAACCCAAGTTTTTCTCTTTGGCCATTCTTACGTCGATGTTATTTACCACCTACAAAGGGAACAACTCTTCCACATTCTTAATTTTTTTAACCAAACGCTATCTGATTCTAGCAAAAAAGTACTCGGTTGACAACATTTTTGTAATGTTTGGTGGACGTGTGTTTCAACAGACTGTCGGCCATTCTAATGGGGACCAACTGTACACTCCTTCTTGCCGATTTATTCCTTTATTCGTATAGCTGACTTCATACAGAGCCTGCTACAGAGAAAAGAGAAAAAGTTGGCTCAATTTTTTGGTTTCACGTTCCGCTTTATGGATAATGTCCTTTCACTAAATAACTGCATCTATCTCAGTAAACTTAAAATCAAAGATATTATAGAAACAGAAAGGTCTGCTTCATACCTTGACTTACACACAGAAATTGACAGTAAGGGAGGGTTAAGAACAAAACTTTACGACGAGACAGATAACTTTGACTTTCCGATAGTAAACTTCCCGTTCATTAGCAACATTCCAGATGAACCCGCATACGGAGTGTATCTTTTTTCAGTTGAAAGGCTACTCCAGGGCTTGTGCTACCTATCAGGATTATATTGACAAAGGGTTTGGGCTGACAAGAAATTAAAGGAGCCAAGGGTTTCTCAAAAAAAGATTAGAGTCATCTGTCCTGAAGTTTTTCCGTCGCCATTATGCTTTGGTTGACCTGTACGAAATATCCAATTCACAAATGACAAGGAATATCCCCCACTGTGGTGATTGCAATTCCGTTTCTATGCCGGTTGTGATTATGATCGATTGTGACTATTCATCAACTTTGTCTATGAGTAACACGACGGGTGCCACTAGTGGAACAGGAATTGCTTACCCTTCTGGATCGCCTGCATTCACCCTGGTTATTGTAGAGATCGTGTTACTCTAGATTTAGTTTTCAGTGTAGTGTTTTGTGTTCTTTGCTTGTCTTTTATTTCATGGTATTGTCTGTCATCCGACTTAAGGATTTCTGTGGACCTCTTTGGTATCTTCGCTTTCTTTTTACACAACTTTTTGAAGAAAACAACATCTCGAAAACGATGGTCTTGCAAACCAATTTAAAATAAAGAGAAGGTTCAAAAGCACTCCTTTGTAAGCATCATCTGTGTCACACTTTATTGTAAAGACTTCAGTCAGAATGTTGAGTTCAGGTCCATCCAAAAAAGAAAAATACTACTAATCTTTCAAAGACACATGTAACAAGGTAACAAATCCACAGCTATCAAATAGATACTGGTAACAATGTCTCAATTAGCAACATCTATCTGGGACCTACCGCTTAATAAGTCCGCAACTATCTGAGACTTACTGTTAATACGCAACTTTCTGGGACATACTATTAATAAGTCCGCAACTATATGAGACATACTGCTAATAAGTCCGCAACTATCTTGGACATACTGCTAGCAAGTCCACAACTATCTGACACAGACTGCTAAGAAGTCCGCAACTATCTTGGACATACTGCTAATAAATCCGCAACTATCTGACACAAACTAACAAGTCTAAAACTATATGAGACAGATTTGTAATACGTCCGCAACTATCCGAGACATACTGATAACAAGCCCATAACTATCTGAGACTGATAGCAAGTCCACATCCATCTGAGACGTACTGATAAGAAGTCCGCAACATCAAAGAAATTGAGAAACTCAAACATTATCAAAAGGATTTCGAAGATACCAAAGGGGCAGACAGAAATCTTTAAGTCAGAAAACTTACAAGACATTAGCCAACAAAAATTAAACGAAATACAAACATAGAACACGCAGCCTTACACTGAAATATGAAGCTAGGGTAAACGTTCTTAGATGACTATTGAATTGATTAATGAACACGCAACCTTACACTGAAATATGAAGCTAGGGTAAACGTTCTTAGATGACTGTTGAATTGATTAATGACTTCTCTGACAGGAAATTTATCAAACAGTGTTTTCCAGAAATTAGCTGCATTTGCTAAAATTTCAAAACACTGAAAATTAGGAAATGCCTCGAAAGGAAATGCACTTAGTAGTTGTCCCTACCGTAAGATTTGGCTTCCTATTTCGATTTGTTAGGATTTTAGTGCTTCTTTTTGCTACATTTGAATCTTTGACTTCCTATGTTTCGTTTCTAATGCCACTGATGAGAGGTTACTCCTCGAAATGTACATCTAACATACCTTTATTTTTCATATATATTTAATTGCTACAACAAATTACAAGTAAAATAGGATAGGGAATAAATATTTCATTTACTACTTTTCGTAAATTTACAAACTTAAAATCATATCAGTACGTCTCATCTAGTTGCCGAC
>JAULBM010027779.1:0-11150 GCA_032357055.1 Geukensia granosissima
TGTTGGCCATGGTCTTGTCTGTCCTCGACTTAACGATTTCTGTCTGCCCCTTTGGTATCTTCGAATTCCTTATACTACTGAAAGTAGGGTCAAATCTCATCCAAACTAACAAATCTTCATCACTCAAACTTGTAACCCATCAAACATGATGATAATTGTAACACAGTTTTCACAAGCTGTACATTAAGAAAATTTTAACTTAATTTTTAGTCAGTTCAGTGATTTATTTGTGTTTTGTCTTTGATTATTAATCAGTATTAATCAACACCTATTGTGTTTGAGAACAGTATTAATTAACATCTCATGAGTTTGAGGTACCAGAGATCAAATATATTAGTTTTGTTCTGTAGAGTGATAGTGAATTTGAAGCCTCGCCAACAGTCACCAGACGACGGCGAAAGCGAAGTTCTACAGTACGATTTGCAGATGATATGAATAGAGAGCTTCACTCATTAAATAATTCCTTGCGAGATTTATCTAATGACCACATTGATTTAGAACACCAGTTTCAAAGTGAAGTTGGTAGAAGGGAGAGGTAAGTTTTTTTTACTACAAGGAATGATTTTATTCTGTTTTTGGTAAAATTTATGGATTTAAATACATTATTTTCAACTGACCTGTTTAGAATATGCCCAAACATATAGAAACAGAATTAATGCAATGTTTTTATTATTTCTAAAAATGCAATAAGATGGAAATTGCAATAATTAAACATACAAATACAGCCCTTTCGAAAACCTATATCCAGAAGGTGGTTCCTTCTAAAATCAAAATTTAACCGGCTTCCGGAAAGTACGATGAAAAATTTCCATAGACATCACTGCTAAAACATGCATCAATTTCTGTCGAGGACAAATAGTTAAAGCTTTCATTTTTATTTTTTATAAAATAAAATGTGGAGCATAAATACACAAACTACTTCTGGGAGTCGTAGAAAGCAAATGCTTCAAGATAAAGTACAAGGAAAAGTTGGTTTTTCTCGCTGCTCATTTTTAGGTCGATGTGGTGCACTACCGACAAAGGGGAACAACTCTTACAAAATCTTAATTTTTCAATCCAACTCGGACTTCTGGAAAAAGGTGTTTGGAAAGGACTATTGAAATTATCCAGTTGTAATTTATTCATATGTAAAAAAAATTGCATTTTATAAATCTCGCATTTTCATTGGCAGTGGAGGTTACTCAATTTTTTTTCATGCATGAATGAATTTCCTTACCTTTCAGTATTATTGTTATGATATATTTTCTCAGATCAAAAATTGATTTCTTTAAGAATTGTATCTAAATTATATATCTGTATTAGGTACATTTACCATTTTAAAAATGTTTTTCATTTAAAAATTAAAATGATCTGTATAGTAATTATTTTTCTGTGATTGTAGGAGTGAAGCAGAGGCTCGACGTACAATGAGAGATATATCAGAAACATTAAAGAAGATGCCATATGAAGACCCAGTAAGTTTTCTTCCTGATTTTTGTAATGGTTGGGCACTTGTTTTCTCACCATATATAACTTACACATTTGATTTGCCAGTGAACACCAAATGTAAGTTGTGATCTGTAAATTAAATATTTATCTGTACAACCTACAATAGACATTTGAACCCATCTTGTCTAACGTTGTAAGATATAACACACGTCTCTGTTGTTATCATGTTGTACAATTATTGTTTTCACAGTTTAAAATCTTAAGCTAAGCCTTTGGAAACTTTGGAAGGTAAATCTGACTTAGTGTATCAGTTGAGTTAAGATTATAATTTTTATCATACTTGTACCTTCCTTTATAAACCCTGGATCAGAAAGTCAGATAAAACCAATATAATCAACATATGACTTATATCTAATTTGAAATTCATCTTATTAAATTCTGCGTTGTACAGTAAGCAATGTTTTTTTTTATTATTTGTGATGTAGGAACATTGTATGGAGTTTCATATTATTGTGAAAGTGGTGGTGTAAATTGTAGTGTAATATTATACATTTTGTTAGGTTGCTGCACGAGTAGAGAGACGACTTAATGCAATACAGAATGAGTTACGATTGGATAGGGATAGGACTGCATATGATCGTTACGATGAATTAATGAATTTATCGACAGATTTACGACAGGTGAGGTGAAAACCCTGCAATAACTTGGGGAATAAATGTTTTATTAATGACTTTTTTCATAACCATAATTTAAAAAAAGACATTGGAACATGATTTTTTTTAAATAGGACAGATATCAAATTGTAATGTTACTAATTCCCAAGTGTTGTCTATTTTTTATTGGTGAAAGGGATAAATCCTCAAAATTTTCAAACTGTGTTACATAAATTAATAAAACAATCCACACAGTACATACAGAAATGTTCTTATCATATTTTTTGCATATTTGCAATAGATCAAAATGTCTGGCAACTAATTATCAAAATTATTTTGCGTAGTACATGTATTGCATTATCAGGATCTTCAAATTTTGTTTCATAGCATTCATTGGTGCCTCAGGTAAAACTTGATTTTGATGTGTATATATATATCTTGTGTGTCAAGAGTTCAAATAAAATGCCTGGTCATCCAAGAACTTGTGCCTTCTCAGAATTTTAAAATAAAAAATGTAATAATAGAATTGTGATTTAGACCAAATAGAATTATAAAAAAGCTTTTTAAAAATTTTCATAATTTCAGTTAATAACAGTATTTAGAAAATTATAATATAATAAAGTTCATCTATTTTCTTAAGAAAGATGGGGGTGAATTAAAGTGACTTTGTCTACATATAACAGTGAAATTTATGGTATTGAATTAATCAAATAAAGCCAAATTCATTGAATTGACCTGGCATTATTTAGTGTGTTCCACATTGTCACATGGTAGTCAGGGATATATTATTTTCTAGGCGTTGAATCAGCACCAGGTTTATGCACAGCAGGCAGCAGACGAAAGGATAAGAAACCAATATTTACAGTCAGAAGCAAATAAAATACGAGTAGGTAGTATGGAACTCAAAATTTATCCTACTTATAGGATATGCTCAAAATGTTTTTGTTAAAACTTATGGTTACTTATGAGCATAATAAAATTGACAGATTTTCAATTGGTAATAGAGTAAAGTAATTAGTTGAAAACACATACAATTCTACTTAGAGGTGACGACCTCACATGACACAGTTACTCAGTATTTATTTAGGTTAACATTCAGGGATTAAAGTTCAATTTAAATGAACAATTAAATTGATAGCAAATTGAGTGAATCACTTATACTATACAATATTATCTTTCTATTAGAAAAACATTGTCATCTTTTAAGATGCAACATTGGTAATGGTATAATATGTATTTCAGTGTCATAATGTCATAAAAGATGCTAGTGTTTATTTTCCATCAATCAATTTTATGATTTGAGAATATAACTCTGAATATTGGACAAACTTTAATTACAATAAATTAGGTTTGTTCCATACCTTTGGTTAATGACAAGTTTAATCAGAACAAGATACAGCACTGGATAAAAGCTTTACTTTCCAAAACCTTACTTTTGTCTAATTCCCCCAAATCATCAATTCTGGTGGTGTTAGATAGATTTTACTTGTTATGTGATGAAAATCTATTTGTGTTACAGGTTGAATCTGATCTGGAAGCTTTGAAAAGAAAGTTGGATCAGAGTGAAGGTGGCAAAGTGGCACTTCAGGCACAGGTAGGTTATATAATGATAAGTAAGTGGCATGAGTGACATAGGTGGGATTTTTACAATTTGATAATTCAAATTTCTGTCTATTATACAATACAAAGTAAAACATGGCTTCCACAGGAAAATAGAAAAACTCATGGACATGTTTTATAAACAGAAAAATTACAAACATTCATGAATGAAAAAGAATTTTTTATGTCTGTAGCATGCAGAATTCAGGTTGGTTGCTGACTGGCATTGATATTATACTACTTTGTTATAAAAACATAGTACTCACACAAACAGTTGACACTAATCAAGGACATTTCTTAACCTCCAGATTCATATAAAAAATGAAATCTGTGCATCATGGCTTGAGACAGACATGAAGCTTGACTGAAACTTGTAGATTAGGTAAACTAAGAGAATATGAATTGAAGCTAATATTATTACAGTTTCATTTCATGAATGAAATCACAATTCATTAAAAGCAACTGCAAAAAAAAAATAAGTATATTAAGAATATTTTTTCTGATGTTGTAATATTAAAATACTTAACTTGTGACCACAGGTCGATGAACTACGATCCCAGTTACAGAGAATAGAACATGAGAAGAGTCGATTAAAACATCAAATGGATGAAAGCAGATATGAAGATGAAATTAGAGATAGAAGAAAAAAGCGATCTAGTATGTGACATCCAATTAAACAGATATATACATTTTACTCCTTTGTAAGATACTGTAGAAATCCTCTTTAGCTAGGTTTCAGAAATACATTATAACAGAGAAAATAAAATCACTATTCTTTTTAACTACTAATTGGTTGTCGACAGTTGTATTTTTTAAATAATTCTAAATGATCAGCAACCATCTTTCCCTTTGCCATAATAATAGCATAGTAAATATGACAAAGTCATTGAATTTTCTGCACCAATTCTATTGAAGGATAGAATTAAGATTTGAGTAGTATTTAATAGATAGATTTAGCTTCAAAAGCATTTTTATTATTTTCTTCATATTCATTTAGAAAGAAGTTCTTCAAGCATGGTCCAAGTTTTAACTATGAAATATTCCAACAAGTATAAATAAATCAAACAAACTAATGTTTCTTTTATTGTCATTCAGACATTTTGTCGTAGAATAAGTAATATAGAAAGTTAGAGTTATACATAACCTTGTGGATATTTTAGTGGAAGAAGAAAAGGATCGGGACCGAAGACTGATGGAAAGAGAGTTACAAGAATTACGGGGTCAGTTAACAAGGTCAATAAGTGCTGGCAGTGAGTTAGATGAATTACGACGTGGGATTGAACGTAGTGAGCGGCAGAGAGCGCAACTTTCTGACCATATAGAGGTAGGTAGTTTCTTACTGATACATTATTGTATTTGAAACCTAATTTATTTACAAAATGTAGTTTTGTTCACCATTTCTCTATGACTGTTATATTGTAATGCCTTTATTTTGTGGTTGCAGACAAGAATAGCAGTGCAACAGTTTTTGTTTACTCTCAAATTAATTTTAGTACAATGATCCTTTTATACAAAGTAAAAAGCTGCTGTTATTTTGAGAGTTGGTTTGGGGGGATGGGGATTCCAGGGGGTTGATTTTTGGGCAATACAGTCATGTTTGCTCTTGGGTTGTTGAAAAATATCTTTGTAGAACCTAAAATATATGATTGGAACTTAATTATTTATTACTTTTTTTCAGACATTAACAAAAGATTTAGATAATCGTGAAAAACAAGCTGCTAAATTAATCACTCAGTTAAAGGAAATGTCAGATAAATTTGAGGCATCAGATCGACAGAAAAACCAGTTACAGACTCAGTTTGATGATTCATCTAATAAAGTAAAAGATATTACTAAAGACTTAGAAAAAACTACTAATGAATTACGTAATACACAATTATCTTTACATGAATCAGAAAAGAAGAAAGATGAATTTAAGGCTCGTGCTCAGGAAACTGTCAGGCAGTAAGTATTATTGACATGTAGAGTCTTTTTTTCAATATTCCCATTCTCAATATAAATTAAACCACATGCCACAGTACATTTTCACTTATGTCTTCAATATTTACTGCATAGACCAAAAGTGAATTTTTTTCTTCTAATATTAACAAGCTGGGGGACATGTGGAAAACTCAATGCAGGTAAGTTAAAAGGTAGTTGTACTGCATAAGCAGCCTTTTTCTTTAGAAATGCACAATTTTACCCACAGATACTAGGGATAATCAAAATTTTACCCACAGATACCAGGGAAATCAAAACCACTATTTATTTGTTTGAAATAATCATAATTTTATAGATAAACCTGTAGAAGTTAAAATTCTACAGTCACTTGGTGGGTGGCTGTCTCATGGACAATCATGCCACATCTCCTATTTTTATATTTAAACTGCATTAAAAAATTTTGTTGATTTTGTTAGATGGAAGATGAAAGTAAAACAATTGGAGCGTGAAGTTGACAGACACAAACATGGTGCTAATCAGTTGATACAGAGGAATGAACAACTAGTCAAAGATCTCGAAAGTCATCGTCTTCAACTCCATCATAACAGTATGCAGATGGAAAACATGAAGAGAGAACTGGGGGATGCTTTGGTAAGGTCAAAGTTCACAGACTGTAATAAGATAAAATCTATATAAACATTGTCATATTTTCATATATAGACACCATTGATGCATGTACCTGTGTTTATCAATTCATATCTGATTGGATTTCGCTATAATCATCTGTCTTTATCAAACTGAAATATTTGAATTTGCAATTTTTATTGATGGTTTTATAATATTGCCCAGGGTATTTGCATCTTACACTCTTGGCTATTATATCCAGAAATATTAGTGTAAAAGAAGTCTGAATCAAATCCACATAAATGTTACATGTATAATCATTCAATATATCCATAAAATATTTGACTGTGGTTTGATGAAATGTTGTTTATAGGTGCACATCTTTTGACAAGATTTATAACAATATTTGTCATAGTCTTTGTTCAGATCTTTGAGATCATAGAAAGCAAATGTGATTGAGTAATGTTTTTTGGTAAATAAAAAATAAATGAATGAAAGCCATACCTGTTGAAGAATTTAAGAACAATTTATATTTAAGGCTGTCCGTGCTGCACAAGATGAACAAATCAGATTAAAAGATGTAGAAATAAATGAATTAAAATCAGTGCGGATAGATTTGGATCGAGAAGTGAGAGATTCTCGTACAGTTATTGAAAGGGTAAGTGTACATGCAAGATATCCAATACATCATGATTTTAAACACATTGGTGATTCTCCTACATCATGGCCATGTAATAAAACATTTCAATTGCTGTATGGTTGATAATTAAATGGAAACATATTTCAAATTTGATGCCAGAACAGATTGTTTCATTATACAGAAGGTAGGGATAGTGCAGTTCATAACAAAAGTCAGAAATTAGGATAAGGACTCTAATGAAATTAAGTTACTTTTCTTCTTTGCTCTGTGCTCTACGGTAATTTGCCAACAGCATGTAATGAGATGTACAAAACATTCATGTGTAACAGATAGATGGCATTTTATACTCCTAGAAGGCCGCTTGAATTCATTAGAAACATTCATCCGTTCTATGTTAAATGGAGTAATTACTGTGTTGCTTGGGTTCTGAAACAGGAGAATTAAACTGGGTTGCTTTATATTTTGAACTGCAGTAAATGCAAACCAAACAAAAACTACAACCATTTCTGATTTTACCTTCCTTTAAGCTTTTGTAAAATCCTGGTCTGAGAACCTTTTATTGTTTTTCTAAATTTTTACAAAAGAAGAATGGTCTGTTTTCAGATGGAAAATGAATTACACAACAATGCAGCCAAGTTAGCCTCAGTAACAGAGGATAGAAACTGTATGGAGGACAGACTTTCCTCACTAGAGGCAGCACACTTACTGGCCCAGGACCAGGCTAATCAACTACAGGTATATACATTTGGATTGTGTGTGTTTTGATAGGGATCATCATTGTTACAAATAGCTATCAATACATGTTTGCTAGGTATTTTAATCAATATTTATTACGATTATTTTCATGTTTAGGAAATAATTTCCATCCTAATACATGATATATTTGTTTTTTCTTAGAATCTGAAATTATAAAATGTCATTCAATTTGGACATGGATTTCTTTTATTAGTCATACTATATGAATCAATCATGTGTGCCCAGTTTATTTAAAAAGACTGCTACAATGCTATGGGCAGCTGGGTCATGTTACAAAAGCAATGGAATTTGAGAAATGATAAGAAAAGTTTAACATAGATTTCCATTATAAATTAAAAGAGAGTTTAAAATTGTTTAGTCCTTTTGACTATTCCACATCCCAGTTTTAAAAAAATATATAGAAACCCTTGAATGTCTTTTTGACAGGAGCAACTTCAATGGTTCTGTCGAAATAATTGTTTTTCTTAGAAATTTCCTGTAAAATTTTGGAGGAGATATTTCATTGAAAATTGAACTTACATGGTATTTTTTTAGTTTATTATCATTGTTAACTGATTCATTTTCAGCATGAAATAAAAGAATTGAGTTCTATAAAGGCGGAGATAGCGGCTAAGTTATCGGAATCTAACGGAAAAGTCCATGTATGTGCTGCAGTAGTAGCAGCAGACTCAGACTTTGTCACACTGTAGTAAAGCTAGGACAGAATGTTAAAATGCTAGAGTTTTGTTAATTTATGGGCTGTTAATGTTATAAAGGGCTTTCCTATGTTATGGACCACAGAAAATTTAATGGATGTTCAGGGTTTCCCAACTATTTTGAACTTATTAGGTTGAAAGTATCATGCAGTAAAATCAGTTTTTTTGTGATTATGTAAAAACTTACCAATTGTTTTGTCCTGATTAATGCCAATTACCTTAGATAAAGTAGTCATACCCCCGTAAAAACATAAAATATGCTTCATGCAGCCTTAACTTGTGAATACTTAATTAAAAAAAAACAAAAACAAAAAAAAAGTACCATTTTGAGATTCTGAGTTATTAATATTTAATAAAAGTTGTTCTCAGGTTTGATGGGTTGCATTGATGCATTCAAGTGCCTTAGATTGTGAAAGGTGTCTTTATATTATTATAAGAATATTGATATTTTATAAGAATATTAAATAATTTCCATTTACTGTAAACGTTGAAATTTTCGCATCAGGGTTATTTTCTCTTATTTGGCATTTTTAACTTTTACGTTTAATTACCCGCACTAGAAATTAAAATTTGCTTAGTTATTACTAAATAAATGTCTTACTCCGCAAAATTCATACCCACGTGAAATCTGTTAATTCACATCACGAAAATAATACCCTGCGAAAATATCAACGTTTACAGTATAGTATTCCGGTATATATAACTATAAGACAGTTTGACAAAGTCTGAAGTATTTTTTTGCTCAGTAGTTTAGTAGAATTCCTGCATGTTCCTGCTATAAACAGATGTTTGTTATATCTAATATCTTTAGTTTTTATTTGTTTACTTCAGGTATATGATTTTTATAACTTGATATCTATTTTTAATTTTGAGTTATACTAACATCTTTGTTTATCATTTGCATGCTATACTGTGAAAGTACTATGTACTATGGGGTTCTATTGTTGTGGTCCAGTAAAGCACAATTGTCCATGGGTATCTATTGTTGTGGTCCATTAGAGAATGAAGTTAAGTTCCCTGCAAAATACTGTTCTTAATGGACTTTAAGTCTTATTCGCAATTTTCACCTTAGGCGTATGATAGGAAAATCATCTATTTAAAAAATTTGAATGGGAAACCCAAGATTTCAAAAACCAATGATCTTTACCAAAAGCACAAAAATTAGTATCCAGGAATTATAGTACTTTCATTGTGTATTGTGAGGTACTTTATATTATTGCTTTCTTCTTTATAGGTTCATGCATGTTTCCTTCCCCTTTCTCATATTTTCAACTCTAGATTATATTGTTTACATGTTTAAAATAATGATATACAAAAATAGTATCAGTATCACTCATAACTATGTTACATATCATTTAAACACAGACTGAAGACAATTTTTTCTTAATGCACAATTAGATCCTATTTTATATAGAAAATTTTCACTTTTATTGCAATGAAATCAAAATCATGTGGAAGCACATGTCTTAGAAAACATAAATAAATTAATGTTTAGAAAAATAGATGTGGCATGATTTTCCATGAGATAGCCATAAAGACATATTTAATTTTATTTTTAGGATTTGAAACAGAATTATGTTGAGATGCAGCATAGAGAAAAGGCCGCTAGAGAAGAAGCCAAACTTTACCAGAGACAGTTACATGAGGTATAGATTGATAACAAATTTATTTGTATGGATATTGTAAAATTTACTTTGACATAAAGGTTTAAACTGAACTTTCTCAAAAGTACCTCCATCAGTCTGGATTATGAATGATATCAACAGAAGTAAGGTTACAAAAATAACTTGCCCTAAGATAAGTATTTAACAGGGATTGGCAGTTGTCCATGATGGTTCTTATTTTATATACTGGTATTAGGCTGGGTATTTCTGTTATTTCTGATTGTACTATCTTATAAAACAGTACTTTCACCAATTGGTATCAAGAATGGTGTAAGTGGAAGTAAGGTTACAAAAATGAATTGTCCTAAGCTAAGTATTTCACAGGCAGTTGGAATTTGTTCATAACGATTAGTATTTTATTTACTGGTTTTTTTGGCTTCCAATTGGCTATTCTTGTGATCAGTAAAATAATTCCAGAATTCATGTGTTACCATCAAAGCTCTGGAAGTAATTTAATCGCTTACAAATAAACTGATAAACTTCCAGCAGTTTGATTTTGAAAACCCAGCTTTCTCTAGCATGAGTTTCATTGTTTCTAATATTAATTAAGTACATATATATATTATAACAAAATGTTTACATATGATTTCAGGAAAGAGAGAATCACCAAGAGCAATTAGAATCTGTCAAACAGGAACTCAATGAAGTGAAGGTAATCATCAGGATAATAGTTAGAGATCTTTCTAGTCTAAGCCAGGCTACCGTAATGTTTATTTTGTATTGTTATATCATGAAACATGGCAGGATTTCTGTTTTAGGTTTACATAGAACATATAAGGGGAGATTCTCTGTACTATTCTGGTTTTTGACAGATTATCTGATCTCTTATGCATCCATTAGAGGGCACTGTTGATACCCTGTATAGGTGTAAGTCTGTGGAGCACATCAGATTTTTTTTTTATCCATATGTTAGTGCCCGCTACACTATACTCTATGTCAGGCTTTTCTGGAGTGTGATTTTTCGAGCTTTAAAAAATTATTTCTGCGTTTCTGCCTTTGTATTTATATTCAACCAAAAGAAAGAATTATCTTACAGTGAACGGTGTATTTTAACACCATTAAATAACGTTTTACATACTATTATCTGCCCCTGTAATTCTCTACGGAGATTTAACATTGAGGGTCGGCCATCTTCGTTTTAGGCGGGAGCGCTTAAGTTTGACCTAGATAA
>JAULBM010027790.1:0-11150 GCA_032357055.1 Geukensia granosissima
TGTGATAAGAAATGGATCATTGCTGCGGTTTACATTACGAAAGAACATTATTCTTATATAAAAACGAAATATTAAGATCTGACAAGTATCTTAACTTTTAAACAATACCCTTAAAACTTTTACAGGATTTTTATTGAGCCTGTGCCCCCAAGGGTGACCGGGTTATAGATAAAGGTCGTTCGGTCAATCACCCGAAGCTAGAACTCCTGCTCAGACATCCGTTGGTTCGGGTGTGATGTATAAATACTCGAGCTCAAAGGTTGTGTGGGGAAAAGAATAGACACTAGGTATCTTCGTCCTGGAGGCACTTATCTTCTTAAAGGGACAGCCCTGGTTGTGGGGTGCATAAATTAACAATCTGTCCAGAGGGAAACGTAAAACACTCCTTACTGAGAAAATGCCACGTTCTAAGCACATTAAAGACCGTCCTCTGTAAAGCCCAATTTAACTGGTCAATTAGCGGCCAGATGCAAGGCTAAATTTTCCAATCCATTTTTTCCACAGGCGTTAATCTTAAAGTCCCTCCTACATGTACACTTGACCCTGCACACAGTTTACATATTGATTAATTGTTTGGTAACTCGTTCATGTCCTGAACATGGCCGAAATATTGCGTACTAGACGTTAAGCAGCAGTCAATAAATCAATTAGTTGTAGGCCTGTGTAAAGTTCCTACATCACATGAAAAAAGGAATAAGTTTAATGCAAGATAACCTTGACGTTTAATGAGCCAGTGTCTGAACATAGTTTGGTTATTTTATTACTAAAGTGTTGAGGTGAACAATAACTTGCCTGGTATAAAAAGCCAAGAAATAAAATCTTAAAAATTACTTATATAGCAGCTTCATTTGAATAAATAAAGGGCTTATCAAAATATAGGATTATTTTTAAACAGAGAATAGATTGATTGATAAATATTTCATTTGCATTCAGGATTCATTAATGAATGAACTCTGCTTTGCACAGTGTCTCTTGATTATTACAATTTATATTAGAGACTTCTTTACATTCAGATTGACCTTCTAGTTATTTCCCTTTTCCATATCAGAATATCTAACTACTGACACTGAAATTCAATTAAAACAACGAAAAACATTTATTTGGTAAGCCGTCAATGTTGTTATTACCATATTGGTTTACCAAACCCTCATGAGAGATAGCAAAAAATCTCTTTGTGCACAAGGAAAAAATTATGTCTCTTAATCAAATGTTTAATGTTTTTTTCTGAATACTATTGGCACTTTATACACACAACATAATGTTCTAGGATCTGCAATAATGTTTAATTACTTACTTCCGGATCAGTTTCGTCAGCAAAACAGTCATCGCTATCAATTCTTTTTATTGTTCGATTTTTGCCTTTCACTTTTTTCCATTTCTTTTTAACATCCGTCATTTTTCCTGAAAATCTAACAAAACTTAACGTGATATTTAGATAGATGAGTATTTTGTAATTGCTTTTTTTCTGTTTCTGTTCAGCTTTCTTTGTTTGTTAAGGAACAATCTTAAGATACACGAAATATTTCTTAGAAATAGTTATAAAATCATAGTATGGCCAACAATTTACCTGTCATATATACTGCTCTTATCAGAAAGGAATGTTATATTTTCTAAATGGAGCGCGTTTTATCCAGTATCACATAAAAAACAGAATGCTTTACTAGAACCATTTCATATAAAAAACACACCATGGTGTTATTTGGTATGTAAGGTCAATTTTAATAATAATTCTTTATTTAACAGTAACACCATACTGGTTATAACCTCTTTAAACAAAGCAAGTATGTGAGCTGTCAGAGAGTGTATGTAATAGAACGAATTCGAAGATACCAAAGGGGCAGACAGAAAGACAAAAAAGACCATGGCCATCAAAATTAAACGAAAGACAAACATAGGAAACACAACACGACACTGAATACTAAAGATGAAGTAACACGAACCCTACAAAAACTAGGGTGAGTTCAGCTGTTCCGGAAGGGTAAGCAACTCCTACTCCACTAGTGGCACCCGTCGTGTTACCCAGTATTCAAAGCAGGTGTATAGTAACAATTGATGTTAGTCCCAACCGGTATATGAAATGAGTGGTATACATGACAGTCGGAAGAAATCCATTGTCATCTGTGAAATGGATATTTCGTACGGTCAACCAAATCATGATGGCAACCGAATAACTTCCGGAGGGATGACTCTAATCTTTCCCTGAGAAACCCTTGGCTCAGTAGATTTCCTGTCAGCTGCAACCCTATATAAAAAATCCTGATAGGCAGCACAATCCCTGGAGTAGCGTATCAATTGGAAATATACACTCTGGACAGACAGAAATCGTTAAGTCGGAAGACGGGCAAGACCGTGGCCAACAAAACCAAACGAAAGACACACAACACTGCACTGACATCTAAAGCTGGAGTAACACAAACCCTACAAAAACCAGAATGAGTTCAGGTGCTCCGGAAGGGTAAGCAATTTCTGCTCCACTAGTGGCACTCGTCGTGTTACTTAGAAAATATTCACACCAAGTAAAGGAAATATTTTTGATATTACAAATTGATTCATGAAAGTCTGAAATGATAAAAAGATATCCAAGTAGGCGACCTTGGGTCAAAGGACGGACATAATTTGGGTAAAAGTTATAGCTGGTAGAAAATCAAACACTAGCATGCAAATACTACACAGAATATTGAATATTAAACAACAAGAACTGCATAAAAACCAGCTATCTTACAAGGTGTTTCAGAGGGGTCAGCAATACCAGGTGTTTCAGACGTGTCAGCAATACCAGGTATTTCAGACGGGTCAGCAATATCAGGTGTTTCAAACGGATCAGCAATACCAGGTGTTTCAGACGGGTCAGCAAAATCATGTGTTTCAGACTGGTCAGCAATACCAGGTGTTTCAGACGTGTCAGGAATACCAGGTGTTTCAGACGGGTCAGTACTATCAGGTGTTTAAAACGGGTCAGCAATACCAGGTGATTCAGACGTGTCAGTAATATCATGTGTTTCAGACGGATCAGCAATACCAGGTGTTTCAAACGGGTCAGCAATACCAGGTGTTTCGCATTGTCAGCAATAGCATGTGTTTCAGACGGGTCAGCAATACCAGGTGTTTCAGACTCATCAGCAATACCAGGTGTTTGAGACGGGTTGGCAAAACCAAGTGTTTCAGAAGGGTCAGCAATACCAGGTGTTTCAGACGGGTCAGCAATACCAGGTGTTCCAGACAGGTCAGCAATATCATGTGTTTCAGACGGGTCAGTAATATCAGGTGTTTCAAACGGGTCAGCAATACCAGGTGTTTCTGACGGGTCAGCAACACCTAGTGTTTTAGACGGGCCGGCAAAACCAGGTGTTTTAGACGGGTCAGCAATACCAGGTGTTTCAGACGAGTCTGCAATACCAGTTGTTTCAGACGGGTCAGCAATATCGGGTATTTTAGACTGGTCAGCAATACCAGATGTTTTAGATGAGTCAGTAACTATTGTTCCAAAGGAGCAATTTGTGTAACCAGCATTCAAAGATTGGCGTGTTACTATAAGGCGAGGTATATTGAGGTAAAAGAAGGAGATGAAATAATACTTGAAATTGCACATGAGAGCAGTTTTTGATAACTTGTTACTTAATGTTTTGCGTCTAGAATGCAGAACATCATACTTATTTGCTGCATCGTGTATCTGTAAACAACTTCAGTTAGTTTATTGTGGTAGTACATTTATCTAGTGATACATCAGGTGAACATGAAGTACCAAAAAGTCGAAAAGTCATAAAACGGACGAAAACGCGTAAGTCCCGTATTACTATTGTAAGTTACGACCATTTTTGAAACGTTCGAACCGAAAGAATCACAGTAACTGCTGTTTGACTATCGATTTTTGTTCACTATTTTGTTGATTTTTAAACTTTTTAAAAGAACTTACAATTAATTATTACAAATAAGATTCTAACTTACCTTTCTGTTATTTGTGAAATGTTCTACTGTTTGTAACTTCGTAATCTAGTGAAAGACAGAGAAATTAAGCATATTTAAGGTGGCGGTTATCAGTTAATGCACAATCTTATACAATTTAAAGGCAGCAATATGCACTTTGAGTTTGACATGAAATATTTCAAGCTCAATATATTTGAACATTATCCATCAATAGTATGCAGATTACTGGATAATAAGCGGAATAAAAAATAGAATGGCGGCGAATTTCGATTGCGTGCTAAATATTTTATGCTTTAATTTTATTACCATTAGCAATTTAGTTCGTCACCAATCTTTAAGATATTGATAGTCATGATATTGTATCTGTAGTCATATTTTACTTATATTTTTGTGATTGTCAATTTACTGCATTATATCAGTTGCTCGATCTGGTTTTTGTGTGGTGTTATGTGTGAAGTAACTACTGTGTTTGTCTTTTGTCTTTATGAATTTGGTCATGGCCTCTTTCTTGAGTTTCAGTTTTTTTATTTATCCATTGCATTTTGGAATTTAAGGCGTACTGAATATTATTCTTTCCTATGAATCCTTCAATTTCATTGGAGGGACGCCACACGCAATATATATACAGTGCGCAGAAATTAAGAAATGAATTAAACCGTATAACTTGCGTGTTCTTAGTTTTTTGCAAAATTAATATACATGTATATGTAAATATAAATTAAATCTGCTCAAATTGGTCGTGCCTTATAACTTTAAACATTATAATTTATAAATTTATTATTTATTCCCCCCTATAAAATGGAAAAAATGTTTCACTGAGCGTAATTTGAAATTCGACGACAATGTTTTAATATTCTTTTAATTCTGAACAAACAAATATCAATGAGTTATACTAGAAAAACGTAATAAAGCCACAACGTTTTCTTCATGAAATCCAAATGGCCCAACATTCCTGTCATAATCTTCCTTTACTAAGTTACTTATGATGGCAGAGGAATATGAATTATAAAAAAGATGTGGAAACATTCATTATATTCAAAATTAAATTATCATCCTTCTTACAATATATGATATATAAAAATAGGAAGTGTTGCATGATTGTCCATAAGACAGTCATCTATCAAATGACAGTCGAAATAAAATCTACAGGTCCCATTACGGCGTTCAATATCATATCATAAAAAAGCTGTAAAAGGCCCCCAAAATTACAAAATGTGAAACTGTTCCTACAACAGGGCAATCGACCTAATCTATTAAAAAATGGTGAGCGAATAACAATAAACGACTATTAAACAACGACAACCACTGAACTACAAGTTCCTGACTTTGGACAGGCACATTAAGTATGTGGCAGAGTTAAACCAGTTTGTGAGCGCTTAACCCCCCCCCCCTTTACCCGGGACAGTGGTGTGACAAAACAGCAATGGTATCTCCATAAAGGTACATGATCTACTAATGTAATGATCTCCCTTTTAAACTAAAATAACCCAATTTGGCAAAACGACAGCTAATCCTTTATTTGCCTATAAAAACACTCAAATATTTGCAAAATTATCTCCCCCCAATATTTGATAACTTGTTTAAGGTACAAGATCCAAGATAAAACGAAAACAAAAGGAAAAAGGCTTGTAATCCACGAACTCCTCCACAAAACAGGCGTGGGTTCAGGTGCTTATGAAGGGTAGGCATCCCTTGATTTGTGCGCAGCAGCCGTCATGGGGTCCTAAATGTCAAAATCAGTGTCAAATCAGGATGTCAAAATAGGATGGCTTCAATATAAATAATGGTTGTGTTAAACGATCTGATAATCAGCTACTAACCATTTATAATAATTATAATTGTTGCACATATTTGACGTTGATGAAGCTATTCACTATACACTTTTTAAAAACTTAACAATTAACCGAAATTCTGTTAGCTTTCCTCCATATTGAATTGTTGATTCAGACTGCCAGAAAACAGGATCTCTGACTATCCACTCGGGAGTAGTTAACATCATCCAAGCCTGCGAAACGTATGTCACTAGCAATGCTACCTTTTCTGTTTTTCTTTTAAAGTAATTCTTAGTTCGCTTGTGGTATTTTATTGGATAGTGTAAAATCACTTTTTAGATTTGGTTTTACACATTGAACATGTTGTTAATGCACTAAAATTAATGACAAAAGGGGTCCGATTGATTCTTTTCCTAAAGTTAACTGTCCTTTTATAAGTGTGGACATACCTTTTGCAACTTAGTATGGTGTTATCATTTCACAGTTATTTCGTTTTGCCCATGTTTGCACCAATGTTTCTGACTTAAATGATTGCAGCCCGTATCTTAGGGCTCATTTATACTCCGTCCCGGGAATGTCGCTCGGCAGCTCGCGACTTTCGCCAGAACATCGCGCGATCATCGCACGATGTCGCGCGATTTTACCTGAGATTAAAAGTTTAAACTAACTACGACAAGTATAAACACCCAGCGATTTTCGCGCGTCAGTCGCGCGACGATCGCTTTGGAAGTATAAATGAGCCCTTACTGGTAAACTTTTGTTACAGGGATACAGATGTTACAAGCTTCAGATTAATTGTTTTTTTTTAATGTTGTAAACATTTCATGCATATTCGAGAACATATTAATGAATAATGTTGAATAATTCCTGCTCTGGGGTTGATCGATACGCTGAGCTGGATCGTAAAGATGTTAGCTCACAAAAATAACAGTCAGTAGGAAGACATGCCACTTTACGCAGACACATTATTCTGACTCCGGGACGATCAGTCTTTGCTCTTACTCGAAATATTGCGTTCTTAACGGAGAAGCAGCAAAAACTGATTTTTATGTCTTTGGTTTTTCCCGGCCGGGGATCAAACCCAGGACCTTTCGCACATGAGCAAGCACGCCAACCATTACACTACCGAAGCGGTCACAAACTACCGAAGATTTTATTACCTTACAAAGACTAAATACAATAATAAGGCTGCAAATGTATAATTTTAATATTACAAGGGATTTCATACCATACGTTCTATAGAAACATTACATACAAAGCAAACAAATTTAAAAAGAATCCGTTGCGTAAAATAAACTTATCAAAAAGGTAACAGTACAGATGAGACTTTGTAGTCAGAACATTAAAACTTGTTTTTGTGTTGACGTTATTAATAAACTTATCGCTCTTATTTTAACATATTAAACATCTTTTCTCGGTATTAAATCGTAGGACATACTGTGTTTGATGACACCTCGTGTTGAGAGTTTCGATATTTTATCTTGAAGAATCTCACCCTTAGCTTTCTTTCAGAAACTTCGAGTATTCATTAGAGAGTATCTTCTTTTTTCTATTTTTTTGTTTAGTGTAATACAGGTAATCTCTAGTCTTATTTGATGAATTTCTGTTTGATTTTTATAGTTAATATGCTGCTGCTTTTGTTTTCTTTACATTTTCCTTTGATAACTCGTTGAGAGAGGGTTGGAATTCCATTAGTTTAACCCCACCACATGTCTTATGTGCCTGTCCAAGTCAGTCATTGTAATAACAGATATGTCTTTTCGTTATATGTTTTGTTAAATGTACATTTTTCATAATATTCCGGTAAGAAGAGTATTATTTTACTTAGACACGTTTTTGGTTTCTTTTAGGCGATTAAGATCTTTTCACATGGGGTGGCATTCCATCCTTGTTGAAGGCATTGTGGTGAAATCTAGATTTGTATATGTTCTCTGTTTTCTGTGGTTGGAGTGCAGTTTCTCTGACGTTAACCCCCATGTCTTTTATTTTCATACTTGCCATTTGTTTTTTCATTGACCATGGTGCTTTGCGTCGATTGGAAATATTCGAACTTGAAACCATATATTAAATTTCTGTCTATTCTCTGTACTTTTAAAAACGTGTGTAATTAATTTTTTATTCGATAGTTCGTTTTATATTCGACTTGATACATGTCGGTAATGAAATCAGCATGACAAATAATCTCGATGGAACACACTAGAAAAAAACAGTTTTATCTCATTTTAATGTTTACATATGAAGCAATTAAAATCAATGTTTGTTTTTTTTCTTGGAAACTAAGTTAATTAAACAAGAAAATTAATTAATTTTGTGTTCACAGGATGATTGATGGAGAATATCATATACGGTTTAGAATTCATTTTACACATGTATGCACCATGCTCATGAAATGATGCGGAAATTATAGCATAAATATATTTGAAGTCGTAATACCTAGTCAATAAAATAATCATGTAATGGTTCTGCCATATTTAAGCAAAGGAAAAACATCGCAGCAAAATTACAGCCTTAAAAATTGATTAAATAAATAGAAAGTTAAAGAACCTTTTATTAAGATGAACTATCTTAATTTCCTATCTGATGATCATTAAATGTATCGTACCGTAAATTCATTTCAATATAGAGATGATACTGAATCTGAAAAATTGCTGTGCTTTAGATACATTCAGTCTAAATCAAAAGCATCCCGTCATGCTTTGCTAAAGATAAATTCCGTCTACATCAAAAACATCCCGTCATGCCTTTCTAACGTGGCATTTGTATGGAAAATCTTGTCAACAGGGAGATAATTTAATAAATAACAGGATCTCACTATAAAACCAGTCTGTACAACAAAAGCCGTACAACCAGAGATAAGGACACCGTTGTACAGTGATGATTTGTTTGTTTGGTTTGTTATCCTTATTATTTTAATCGTTATTGTTGACTGATCCCGTGATCCTGACCCCCTAACATAACAGCATATAACTGGGTACAACGGTCCAACTATTGTTGCAGAGCTGGCAAATTCTGAGTTTTGGTGTAAGTCGTTTGTCTGGTGTAATTTTGACTGTTTGTGTTAATTACATGTAACCTATTTCAGTCACTGGACTTGTTTTGTTCATTTAAGGGGGTTTATGTTAGCAGTCTCAATTTGCACTGAGAGAACGCATGCAAATATAAATAAATAAATGGATGTCACAGATTTATATTTTACAATTAATACTCGTATCTCTTCACAAACCAATAAACCGAAATGAAATATCCGTTTACGTTTGTACTTAATGCTTTTTTACCACTAAACATGAAGATTTTCCCCAGTGTTATAAATATATACATTGCAGTTCTTTCTAAAAAATCATAACGCCTTATTTTTCGAGATGAGTTTATACTTGCAACCTGCTTCGTTTCAAATGTTTCCTTGTCTCTGAGTATTGTTTCATTTTAGATTTGCCGTTCAGTGTTCCTTTACCCGTCTACAAAAACAAATATCTAAAGCGAAAAGCATTTGTTGATAATTTCATATCTTATTAAATGTTATTTGAGTACACTTTTTGAGTACTTTGAATTTATAGCAAAATAGCACACAAGTTTGCTTATCCTGTCAATGAATGTTTATCAAAGCATGAAATATTTACAATAAACATGTTTCGCCATACATTGTATAATATTTTTTCGTCCTTTAGCGTGAGTCATATGTGGATTTAAAACAAATTCAACAATCCGTTACAATGCATCCAATGAGAATCCCTTTTCTATTGAGTAGATGTGAGATTCGTTACGCCACTTTTCCTCAATCAAAACGTAAAGAAAATTAAGACCAGTATAGAATATCCGTGATAGAAATCAAAAGTGCATAGTCCAAAGAGATAAGACAAATTTAAAAACAAACTAAAAAATAAAACGAAAAGCTTGGAATCCACGATTTCCTTTATAAAACAGGAATGGGATCAGATGCTCATGAAGGGTTAGCATCCCTCACCTTATTTTTGTATTACCGATAACAGGTTCGTAACTAGTTGAGATACCCTAATATCATATGGATCAACCAATTCGTGATGGCGACCATTTATACTGGTCAAAAAAGAAACGTTACAGCTTAATGCATTTACTATGGACTTTAAAATTTCTTGCTCCATAACTTTGTCAAAAGTGCAAATATCGACCTGAAAGTTTAATAGAATTGTCAGCTCAACCTAAGCTTCAGATTCATGCAAAAAACCGAAATTTCATTGTCTCATTTTTTGAGATTTCAAAATGTGCTTTTTTGTCACAAAAATTGAAAAATTTTAAATTCTACGTTTTGATTCTAATGCTACTGATGCAGAGGTTACTCCTTGAAATATACATTAAGCAAACCTAAATTCTCCATATTTATTCAACATTGTTAATTTTGAATCTTCGTACTGTATCATCGAACATCGAAATAGTATGTAATACAATGGCTTTGTATTTCTGCAACATAAGTGCCAACAAGACCAAACTTCTGACAACTACGTAGAATCTATATAGAAAAAGGAAATTTTATATGACTGTCTATGATACAACCACCTAAACGTAACAAATTCAAATATCTGCAGTTGGCTCCAGTGTCCTCAAACTGACACATATCAACTCCCTAAGGCTAGCTACAATGGGTCTCAAAATAAAATTTGATGGTGTTTAGAAGTACTTTGATACAGATAAAAAATATAAGAAATTAAAAATGTTGGTAAGATGTAAACTGTATCTTTCCATCATACAACTACTACCCAAAAATAAATAAGAGTATTTAACTCAAGCACCGGAAAGCTTTTTACGAACTCCACACGGCAAAAGAGAAAAACTCCGGTAATAACATTCAAAAGAAAGAATATGGAATATATGCCAGCAAGACACAATCCACATTTTTTCTGGGTTGTGTATTGCATAATTCCTAAATAAGCTGTTGCCTTAGTTCACTAGATATCCAAGGGGCACAAAAATAAGTTCCTTAAAAATGGTGCCTTGCATTTTTCTCTCTTATCAAAAAGATTGTTGACAAAAATTTTAAAAAAAAATCAATGATTGTAAACTTTTACTGTTTACGAAGCACTTTTCTGGATTAACCTTAATACACTTACTGGACGCTAAAATAAAACGATATAAAAGTTGGTTTGATGGAAATGTGTCAAAGGAATTTAGATTTTTATTCTAAGTAGTTAAGGTTTCCTTTGGATGACGGGTGAGATAAGTATAGGGCTGGCTGGATTGCTTTTTTGCACAAATCAGTAATATCTGCGGACCAGCGCCTGGCAGGCTGCAAAAATCATAGATATTGAAAATGAAGGTATTTGAGTTCGATTTAAGCCCTAATAAATGTTAGAAACAATACAAGCATTAGACGTTTTCAATATGTACATTAAGATAGGTCGAGTAATGTGACTAACATCGATTGTGACTATACACCGGCTTTGACTACCGAGTAACACGACGGGTGCCACTAGTGGAGCAGGA